>JBAIZZ010000742.1:0-13345 GCA_037355905.1 Heliconius aoede | reverse complement strand
ATATAGTTATTGAGAGTAGTCAAATAAATAATTCGTTTATCTACATACATACATTGCATAAGAGAGATATCTATTGCACATGCAATACAAAATGCATTTTATGAGTCATATGCAAAACAATTAGAGTCAGCGCAGATATGAGAATTGTTTACTTTAGATTGCAACGCAGCTACAGGGTCTATCTATTAAGAAGAGTATTTATCGAAGTGTTCAATTTTTTCTTATTATCGTATTAAAAACATATTTTATAATATAATTTAAATCTGATTATCTTGTGTTCATGTTTTTTTAATAGTCTTTCAGAATAAATAGCAATACATACTGTATTGCTTGTTTCCTTTGTAAGATTACTTAAATATATGTTTTTTTTTTTTATTTTTATATAATTTTTTTTGCTTTACGCGTTTAGTGTGTAGGCAGAGGGAGAATTGTATTATTACATTCTCTAATTTTCAAGGATTTGTTTGTTTTTTAGCACAACTCAACGCCCCGTAATATCTATCATACCGAGGAAATAAACATTTTTTCTTCCTTTTGACATCATGTAATCGAACCCACAACCGTCACACTTATAGTTAGATACTGTGCCGATGGGCTTAATTGGGCATTTTACATTTCGGTAGTTCGGTAGTTTTAAGTTAATATTTTAAATGAATCATTATAACATATGAGGGCATCGCAGCGCACGTAGTGTGACTGACTGTAACGCGACAGTTAAGGTGCGATCCTCATTCGGGGGAATGAATATGAAGGGGGATACAGTATGAAGTAAAAAAAATTTTTTTTAGCTTCACGCTGTATCCCGCTCACAGCAGGGTAGGCAGAGGTAACCGAGTGTTAAGACATTCCGTTCCCTACTTTCCGCCGAACTTTGGGGACATTGCGTGTTGGATGACAGAACTCAACGCCACTCTTTGCTTCGACACCAAAGTTACAAAAAAAAGTTATTACCACATATAAGACTATGAACATGACGTTTTTTTAACGTTACCACTTATTAACAAAAAGAGGGTAGAGCTAACCTCGGCAGTACTACAATGACAATCAACGGATTAGAGGCGAATTAATCAATTGAAATTCGCAGACCAAAACGCGAGGTATGCATTTCACAATGCAATTATTTTGAACTGGTTTTGTGATATGAAATTTTGTTGGGCGGGGTGTGCGTGTTCGATTCTCTACATCTATCTCTACACCAGCTGTCATTATTACAATCGTATATCATGTGATAATCGGTATTAGAACTGCATATGAAATAATGTCCCGAAGCTATTTAAAAAAGAATACAATTTTTTATTTATATGTTGTGATATAATTATTGCAAAATTTTAAAGCATCGACACCTTGTTCAGTTTTGGATTGAAAGCACCGTAGGTATAGGTAGGTAAAATGATAAAATTGTTATATTTAAAATATATATATAGTCTATAGTATAGATAAAAATATTTTTTATATTATGCTTATGAAGCCTTTATCCGTGGGAGCGCCATATGTGAAGGATTCCATTAACAAAAATTAAAAAAAAAAAAAATTAAATATTTAATATTAATTTCCTCGGCGAAAAGTGGAAAAGGAATTGTCTTAATATGAATGGTATACCTTAACACTAGTTTCCCAGGTCCCCTCAGCCTACGTCACTATATGCGTGATAAAGCGTGAAATTAAAAAAAATAATACATACTTTGTTAGTATGATTTCATATTAATTTTGGGTTTCTGTAATCTTACACATACATTCTCAAAACTTATTTAAAAAAAATAATAATATAGAAATATAACATAAAATCTATTTTGTCGGTTTTTGTAATTTTGCAATATATTATTACTAGCAAATATATATTCTAATCTATTTATGAAATATAGACCTGTATTTCGTTTTGTTTCGTAAATTCTGTTTTTATTATTATTGCATTAAACATATATTTATTATATTGTATAAAATAACATTTATTTCACAATTTAAATAAATAGAAATCGATACATTCATTGTATTAGTAATATCGATTTACTTTTTTATAATGTTCATACAATATATATTGGCTGTTAAGACTCCATATAATTAGTACAAAAAATAATATAATAGAAGTATTTTAGCAAAAAAGGTATTTTAAAGAATTTTTTTGATCGAATCGGTTTCGATGCGGTTTTATTGCGAAATAAGTTCTATCTAACCTTGTATTGAAAATCTTAAAATGAACAAATTTAACGCAGTTACGTAGAAATTTTGATAGTTCATTAATTACTACTTAATAGTTAGGAAAAATTTTAAGGTCAATTATATTGGTATTAATTTTTATTTAAGCCGTTTTATTTTTGATTTAAGCAAAAATACTTTGAATTGACTTTCGACTGTCTAATTTTCAGCTTAGAGGAATATTTATAAATTCAATTCGAGGAAATATCTATAAGGTGAGTGCGGCGTTAGGTTAGCAATGTTTTTTTGAAATTATCAAAAAAATCTAACGTCATTAAAAAAACTGTACTTCAATGAATCATTAATAATTTTCTATTATAAATGAATGAATCTCAATTATAAAGTAAATTTTGACATGGTGGATAAATGGATAAATTATAATTCAATAACTGTCAATTTCTAACAGTGTACTTTCTGAGTGCTCATAAAAAAGTATAAAGGCATAAATAAGTAATGAAATTCTTTAGCACCAAATAAATAATAGCGTCCGGACAAAACCAGGTCACATTTTTATTTTTTTTTAATCTGTTGAATGCCAGTTTCTTTTGCTATTTTTTAAAATATATATATAGATAACAAAAAAAAATAAGTTTTCTTTATAATTTAATCTTAATACTTCATAAAAATATGTAAAAATAAAAAAAACACTATAAATTTATCCACAGACAGACATAATAATTTAAAATATCCGCACCTATACTAATTGGTTAAAATTTATATCGCGTGATCGAAGGACGATGATGTGAAATTGATTTGCTCATATAATTGCTTTGCTTTGCTTTAATATAAATGTTTAAGTTAAATCATAGATGAATCATGGCACGAGTATTTTTATATTACGAAATAGATAATTGTACCTTTTGTTAGAAATCTAGGTTTTATTTATTGTACTTGTTATATTTTCAACTAGAATAACTCTAGTCGTAACCATTACGTTAAAAGACGTCTAAAATAATAATAATAAATATAATTTTAAATTAAATACAATTTTAAAATGAATGATGAAGTAATAATTCAATCAAAATATACAGTTTCTACAAAAGAAAGCAATGGCTTAAAACTAGGTTCCCAGATTCCCTCTGCCTACCCTGCTATATGTGGGATAAATTAAAAAAATTGTTCATCCATTGAAAAAAAAATATTACATAACGTTTATCGTTTTACACAGTAGAAGATATCTGTGCTCTTATATCAAAATAATCTACGTTACAATCTATGTGGGTCATATATTTAAATCTATTATATAACTCTACTCTATATATGCTTACAAGTGTATGTATGTTCATAAGGTGTCCGACTGTACTGTGTCTGTGTACTGACTCCACTCGTGTCAATGAAATATTTCTATTTTTTGTTCTGGTGGGTAGGAGTGCGATGTTCAGTTCCGCCACTCACCACGCCAAGTCTCTTATTCTGTCGATAAGCAGAGAATAGAGTGTTTTACCACTAGCTCCTATCTGCTCGTCCTGGTATATTCTGGAGGAAGCGTGAAGCTAACAAATATATTTTATTTTTATTAGTAAGAAAAATGAATTAGTTGATATGACTTTATATTTAGAAGATTACTTTCTTTTATCTAAAACACATCATATGTTTGTATGAATTAATGGTAACACTATTACGTTTGAGGCCAGTCGTGCCGCAGGGGCACAGAGGATGACTGTAAACGCGACTGGTTGTGGATTCGATTCCCACTTGAGGAAATGAAATATTTATTTAAATATATGTTTTTATTTCTGCTCTGCTGTAAGCGCGAGGTAAAGCGCGGCGTTGAAATCTGCTACTCAACATTCAATGCCTCTAGAATTCAACGAAAAGTGAGACATCCAGTGTCTTAAAACCAGGTTCCCTCTGCCTACCCTGCTGTGTGCGGGAAGGAGCGTGAAGCTGATTTATATTATTTTAATTTATTACGTTTTAAATTTCTAACAATGATGCAACAAACAAAATGATTTTGGCCTAGAATAGACTAGTTTCGTAGGATATACGTAAGGTCGACGCATTACCGCCGTTTCCAGGATGAGGTGCAACATCCGAGCGTATTCACTCAAATCTTTATTTATCATTCGATCTATTATCTCTATACATACACATTATTTAGGCTATTCTGGCAAATATTTGGCTGTAAGCGTGGTGTAGGTTCGATTTTGCGAGATAATGATACTTAAATTGTTATGATAGCTAAATGGCTGTGGAATCTCTCAGCACTAGGTTCTCTATCGTAAGACAACGCGCGACATTAAACTCTGCGCCTTGAAATTAAGTGGAAAGTAGCGTCTGGTTGACTCTAAGAAGATCAAAAATATATTACCAAATAAAATGTAAATAAGAATAACGGGTTTACATTTTAAGATATCATTTTACTTATATGACAAAATTAAGCTTAATATTATGTAAGTGATACATACATATTTCCCTAATTAATTCAGTGTGCGAGTATATCGACATCGAGATTGCCTTTACAATTTTTAATTATTGAGTCATATATGGTAGTAAGATACAAAGTCCAATATTAAATCATCTCGTTAGCTCTTCCACCAAGATTTACCAGTACGGGCACGACCTTCAATAATAAAGAAAACGATAAAGAAGAAGAAGGAGATGTGCAGCTGCGCCACGAGTTTATAACAGTATACAGAATAATAATCGATATATAATTTTTATTATAGCTCGACACTGAGTATGCTGAACACGTAAACCTATATTTTATAATAGTTTTCTAAATATAAATACAATAAAATTAACATCGATCTCGTAATAACATGCAACAAGATTATGTCTTATACTATAATATATTTTACATAATTTAGAGGCTGTTTACATCTAGAAACAAAGGAGGCGATAGTCTTATAGTATGTTATTTTTTATATTTATTGGCAATCCGGTTTTTATAGCTCAGTGGGTGACTGACCGAAGTGACAAGTGTATGTCGTTGTAATTACGCGAACTCGGTTATTTAGTTAAACGGCCGGTCGAGTCATTACGTAAAATGTATGTTTTATATTATTACAGTGTTTAGAAAAGCAAGTTAATATGTTTCCAAGGTCGAATTTTTTGATAATAATTGCTTTATTATGGATTTATGTGATTTTTTTTCTACACTTCACCTTAATTTCCATGAAATAGATGAGTTGTTTTAGATTGAATGAGGCCATCATGGCGTAGCGACATAGTATCTCACTGTAAATTCAACGGTTGTGGGTAGACTCCCATTATGGAAATTAAATTATTTATTATGAGGCCGTCGTGAACGCCGCCCGTAAACGCGACGGTTGTGGATTCGATTCCCGCTTGAGGAAGTGAAATATTTCTTTACGTTTAAATTTTCATTTTTCTTCGTTCTGGTGTCGGGGCAAAGCGCGGCGTTGAGTTTTGCCACTCAACACGCAATGCCTCCAGAATTCGGCAGAAAGTAGAGAACGGAGTGTCTTAACACCGAGGTCCCCTCTGCCTACCCTGCTGTGTGCGGGATACAGCGTGAAACAGAAATTATTTCCGTTTCTCACTCTTCTTCCGCCACTCAAGACCCACTTTCAAAAGTTGATTCGGAGAGTATAAAGTGTCACTATGTTCCCCCTGCGTGTCTACATGCGGGATACAGCGTGAAGCATTTTTTTTATCAAACATTAAAAAGCGCATATTCTAAACCAACATACATATTGTCGTACAACAATGACTATACTAAAAGCTTTATTTGATCGACCCGCAACCCGATAGCCAGTTTATCGTATCGATCGCCCGTATGAGTTTTATTACTTAACTGTTTTCACGCTTTACAACACAATAAGTTGTGGTGGTGTAATTTTTGTAGGTACTTTGTTTTGGAGTAAGACTTTAGTTGAATATATATTATATTAGCTTTCTTATTTAGCTTTATCTACACGCTGTATCCTGACCATAGCAGGATAGGCAGAGAGAACCTGGGTTCGAAGCATGGAACGGAAGATATTTTATTCTCATCAAATATTTCCGTTTCCAACTTTTAAACAATTAAATTCTTTTATCCGTATTTTCTTTCTTATAAACATTTGATTGTCACAGCGTAGCCTCTTTCAAAAGAAAAATAACTATTAATAAAAAACACATGATTAAAATACACCACGAAAGAAACTCTTAGACTGTATGTAATAATGAATAACTTCACGCTGTATCCCGCATATAACGAAGTAGGCACAGGGGACCAAATATTAAGATATTCTGTTCCCCATTTCTTGCAGATTAAAATAGAGTGAGCAAATGAAAATTGTTCCTAATCTGAGTGAGAATCGAACCCACAACCACTACGGCTTAATCATTGAAATAACATCGTAAACAAACAGTGACTGAAGGCCACGAGACGGTAACGAATCATTCATTCTAAATGAATATTAAGATAAAAGTTACATTTGAATGAAGTTTTTATACATTACATAATATATACGTGTTGCGGGCTAATTTGAATGATAATATTCATTTTTTTATTCAAATAGTTTTATAATCTCAAACCAGTTTAATAAATATATTATCAAAGATTATTTAATTTTAAATGATAGTTGGGTGTCGCGTGATACTAAATAAAAAATATATTTTTATTTAAAAGGAGAGAATCTTTTGATACAACTCTTCATTTTCTACTATATACTATTAGAGGTATTAAACATTAAGTGAAGAGGCCTTATTTCCTAGGATCCTAGGAGAAATCATAGGAGAAGACGTGGGTCATCAAAACCTTTTTTATTCTACATTTATGATGTATCATGCCACTAACTAACTAATTTAGAAAATATAAACAATTTATGACATATTCTCATTAAAACAAGGAAAATATATGGAATGTTAATAGCAGCTACAAGTTCGTTAGGCAAGTCCTCGCATAAATATGCTTGCTTATGTATCTAATATAGCATGCGCGTATTTAAAGTACTGTATTATTTGTGCAATTTTAATTTATAAAACGAAACTTTTTCTTTTTTTTTATCTATGTGAAAAAAGCTCCAAACCGTAGCCCACAACGTCGTTTGTATGAATCGTAAAATCGTATTATAGTATTTCGGTTCCCGTAGACACTCATAGAATCCACTTGTCAAATTTTGAAATTCTACATCGCTTTGTCTGTCAGTCACTCGGTTTCACTCAGAGAAGTTTTATATATATATATATTTTATATTAATTTTTATCTTTAAAATATATTTATTGCATTAATAAAATTCGGACATATCTTTTTATATCCGTTGACACTGTGCATGATGTAACATATAAAAGCTCGTGCAAATAAAAATACCAAGATGACTAAATTTTGTAAACAAACATAACATTTAAAAAGTTCAATGGCCGTATTAAAGTGAATGAATCTTTCTTATTTCTATTAAAAGAATAAAAAAGTGTTTATTATTGCCCAAATATAAAACATATTATTATATTTATTTATATATTTTTTTATTAACTTATTTATTTATTGTAACAAACACTAACAGGTAGTAAGAAATATAAAAATAAACTCCTAAGCCCCGGCACAAAATGTACGATTTTCACTATCAAATGCACATTGTAAGATTTTATGAATAAATTATAATATATTTGGAACGAATTGCTTATGAAATTATAACAATATAGAATATAGATAATATAGTTCATTCAGATTTCTGTTCTGTATGTATGTTGGCACATAAAACAGCTCTTTTATGGCGCTTTTACTTTCTTAAAAAACCAAAAAAAAATCGCTTCTTATTCGGGCTTTGCGTGTTGAATGGCGGAACTCAACTCCGCGCTGTGTCCATCGTATACCATTACGTTACGTCAAATCCTTTATTCACTGAAAGAAATTAACGTATGTAATCGTAAATTAATTGTAGATAATTGTTTTTTTCAAGTAATCGTGGAATAATCAACCAAAAAATATAGTGTGAAGTCAGAGTGCAGCACAGGATATATATTATCAATATTTTATTCTCCATTCTATTTTAATTCTTCACTTAGTTCTTTGTTTCAATAATATTCTTGGGCTCGTGCTCAACGTTTGGTGTTGATGTTAATTATGTATGTATTATAATTCATAGTTTCAACTGGTTTTGCATAAGGCAGCCTTAACCGCGTTTGAATATAAGTTATTATCGATAGTTTGCATTTCAATATTTTTATATCCTATCGGAATAAAAATATAAAAGAATAAAATTAGACCTACGAATTCATAAAAAGTAGCAATGATTTGTTTTTTAACGTCTATTTCTCAAAATGAAACTTTTTCTTTAAATAACACATTTATGCACGAAAAACTAAAGTAGGTTTGTGTCGTAGTTTAATGCGATTTCTTAGGATGGAATGGAAAATGGGAAGGGGGGCGGGGGTTGGGGGTCTTGGCGTTCAATCCTTACTCGGGGGATGTTATTTAAATTTAATAAAAAAAACGTAAAGCTGTTTTAATTTCTTCTTAATTTTCGCAATTCTTGCAGTGAGAGTTTCCATCATACGAAGTTAACCTAGTGTTAGTGTTAAGACACTCAGTCCGTTCTTCATGTAGACCTATAATATAGATAACGTGTAATTTTTATAATGGAATATTTAAGTTGCTAACAGAGTGATGCTCGGGGCGGTGCGACATTCCTTCGCGGGCAGATGTCGGTAGAACTGCAAAGTTTTACAATTTACAGCTGCTCGCAAAACGGTTTTTATTAAATTACATTATAGTATCTTTAGCATTGTTTCATTTGGTGACTTCGTTCTCCACTTTCTGTCTTCTTTGAGGCGTCATTATATCAAGAGTGGGAAGTACAAATCTCCGCATTTGATTAATTGATTCCAGCACTAATTCATTCCCTCGAGTGGGAATCGAATCTACACGCATTTAGGGTCACAATCAGTGCCACTGTTTCAGGACAGAAATATTTTCATTAAATATACTAGTATGTATAATATACATGTAAATAACGAAACAATTTCGAACTAATATAGACATTATGTTAATAAGAAAGTTCAAGTAACACAGATAACAGCGGAGTATTAAATAAAAGTTGCAGTTCGCGTGTTCGCGTGACGTACTCGCACATCAGATAGCCTGCGCTTGTTTTAATTGAATTTACTCTTTGTGCTTTGGCTTACTTCTTTTGATGTAACTAACTTTCAAGCCTAAGTTAGTCTGAGTAATATATATTTTGCACGTGTCTACAAATTGTGCTATATTATTTTTATTTTTTCTTCTTGCTTTCACATTTACTTTAATATATTTTTTTATCAGCTTCACGTTTTATCGTTTAGTTAAAGAGAATATAGTGTTACGGCATTCCGTTTTTTGCTTTTCTAGTGGGTGAAGTCCGTATTTTGTATTGTTGCCATAGCGAGAAAATGATAATAATTAATATTCCAAAATTAGGAATCTAACCCACACTCGTAAAGCTTATAGTCAAATGCTACGCTATTCAAGTATTAGAAATACGTAATTTATTCAAAAATAAATATATATTTTTAATTATTTCCTAAATATAAGCATGACGCATGAATTAAAGACATAAAATGATAAGGTGATTCAGTTCAGTTGAATGCATTTCCTGTGACTTAATAATAAAATGTATATCTTATATCTTTAAAAAAACTTTAGAATAAACTAACTCACTTTAACTCTAAACTAACTTTTTTTTTCTATCAAAACACAAGTCAAGGTTATGGGCTTCGATTCCCTCTGGAAAACGTCGTATATGGGGAATGAAAGTGTCTTAATGGAAACGGAGTGTCTTAACACTGGGTTCCCTATGCTTAATCTTATGTAGTATGTACGGCATACAGCGAGAAAATTAAAAAGCCACCAAATCAAGATAATTATTAGAAACCAAGTGACAAAATCTTTGATATGATAATAATGTACACAAGCTGAAATAGGAACAGGCAACCTCTGCTATAGAAACAGCTCTCTATTACGCCATTCTGACGACTTCACATAATATATATCATGGAATATTAAAGAATTTCTTAAAAAAAAAATGTTACAATCTTTGAGCAATGCTTACACAAACTTCCCACGGCTGTGGCTGACCCGTTCAGGATGTGCAATTAAATAACTGTAGAGAACTATAACGGTTCAATTTGACTTACATCGTTACTTCTTAATAACCAGATTAAAGGAACTTGTTACGTTTAATGGCGGCCATCAAGGAAACCCCTTTAATGTGGATTCATTATCTGTTAAAAGGTTTTATATACATATACGTTTTTAGTTTTTCCTTTTATCATATGCTATAGGCGCGACGACGAGGAAAACTCCTTGTCTTAAAAAAACTCAGGCCTTTGCTCTCTGACTGTTAGGTAGCAGAACTTAACGCCGCTTAAAATTAAAAGTCAAAGTTCAAACCATAGTTCCATTCAACCACCTAAGTGAAGATCGAACCGCAGAATATCCGACTATGGCACTGACTCACTGTGCCACGACGGTCTCGAATATTTCTTTTCAATATTACATTATTTTGTGAAATGTAGAGACGACAGTTTTCTATACTACACATATTTTGTTTATTATATGCAACTTGCGGTTACAACGGGTATCTTTACCCCGTTAATTATATATTTCGCTTACTCAAGCCATTGAGAATTTGTTAGAAATTGCACATTGTTTTATAAAATATAACGCAAGTGAACACCTTCACTTAATTAGACTATTTCTTTATAATTGGCCACAAGATTTTTTTTTAATAAGAATTATATTTAATATAGATATTATTAAAGAGACAGTAGATTTTTCTTTGAAAGAGGCTCAACGTACGTATTCCACTTTTCCTTCTCAAGAGAAAATTCTGAAAACTTTCTTTTTTTACAACAGATTTTTTTGTGATCATCAATAAATCTGCCGACATCTTTAATAAAAATCGTTTTCATTTGAATAAAGCTAAAAAATAAGCAGAGAAAAAAAATGTAATAGCATAATATAAGTGATGCTCTTCGCGTACTATTTACTGTTCGACTGCAGTGAAGAGAGAGTTCTCCTGCACCATAGGGTGTCTAGAGAGAGATGAAATGAAATGAAGGTCACATTTTCAATTTAATCAGAACAAATGTTCACAGTAAATACAAAACGCGAGCTTGTTACAGCAGAATTCATCATCTATAGTTACAAAATATAATAAAATATATAAATATATGTATAAATACAAAATATAATAAAATATTAAGTCAACATGGTTGTGGCGTTAAGTTCTGCCACTCAACAAGCAATGCAATGCTTCGAGAATGCAGTGGAAAATAGGAACCATAAGTGTTTTACGGGGAACGGAGTATCCTGACATTAGGTTCCCACGTTACCTCTACGCGCCTACCCTGCTACGTGCCAAATACATTGTGAAGCTAAAAAATGCATCAATTTGATAACGCGTATTTTTAATTTTTCTCTGCTAATCTATGAAAAAAGTGCAGCTGTTACGTAGCTACGTTTCGTTTGTAAACTTTACTCTAGAGTAAAAATTGGGCGCATTGTGTTCAAAGTTTCACTGAGCTTTTGAATTTATGGCACATGCGAAACATCTGCTTTAGTTTTTTTCTTTATTTCTTTAGGTTCTTTTTTCATATTGCATTTTATTTGTTTAGATCTGTTTATCTTTTTACTCTTTGATGTTGTTTCTGAATCGCATTTCTATGGAAAGCCTTTAATATGTGTAGTTTATAAATACTGTGCCTTTATACGAGAGTTAAACTAGATATTTAATAACTATGCTTTAATTAATTAGGCAATTTTTTTTATTTTATTTGAACTTTAATTAAACAATATAAACAAAAAAATATTATCATTTAAATAATTTATTATATTTTAATTTATTTAGTTCACACTGTATCTGTGTACGAGTACACTGTTATGTATTCCACGTGTTCTGTAAAAATTCTTATAAATAATAATGGTTAACCAATTCTAAATATTTGAACTACAAAAATCAGCTGTAGTTATGAGAAATAGAACTTTAAGTTGTATTGTACAGACATAAAGACTATTTTCTTCTAATATATGAATGACAATTCGGCATCTGCTACATTACTTCAATGGCCAGGTGGTTAAAACCCAGTTGACGCTTCGAATCTATTGAGTAACATTCAATGTCTTATTTGCTTTTTGATGTTTAACCTTTTTTCAATCTTTGTTCTTAAGTGCAATAAAGATATATAAACCTTTTTTTTACTTGAAATCCTTTTTTAGCTTCACGCTGTCAGCTGTCAGCTATATCGTGACGTGTTGTGGAGCTCAACGCCACGCAAATTTTCGAAATTAAACATTTATAACATTAAACGAATAATTTGAACTGAACTCTTGCTGAGGATATATTTTAGATTAAAGTAATACATTACAATAATAATAAATTATGTTGATTGTTTAAGGTTACTTAGCTGTGAAAGAAGCTGTAAGTGAATAAACCGAGCGACGATTTTATGACGCGGAGCCAAGAAAGCCGTTATTAAGAGCTGATGATTTTAAATTACGATTATTTTGTTCAAAATCTTTACCACGTTTAAGAAATTTTTATAAATTCAAAATGTGACTGTGCGTAAAAAGTACCACTACTGTACATATGTATATGTAATAACATAATAATGTACATATATGCGACAAAAGTGAGTGAGAAATCACTCTTATTTTGTCCTGTATATAGTGGTTACCAAATTTTAACTAATGCATTGTGTAGTTTTTGATATTAAGAAAAAATCCATAGATACTCATATAATCTACATCTTAACATGTTCAACCACTTTGTCTAAATTAAAACTACCTAAGTAAGCCGTCAAGGGCGACGAGTAACACTTTTGATTTTAATTAGGTAATTAAATAAATGATTTTAACAATTATTAAGAGGTTTCCGGAATCGCTTGAAAATATAAAATTACAGTAAAAATGCAATATTAATTGAACTTGATGTTATACGATATAAAGATCAAGAATTTTATATAATATAAATTGAAAAAAATTAATTAAATCAGCTTCACACTGTATCCCGCACACAGCAGGTTAAGCAGAGGGAACCTCGTTTTAAGTCACTACGTTCTCCACTTTTTGCCGAATTCTGGAGGCATTGCGTGTTGAGTGGCAGAACTTAACGCCGCTCTTTGCCTCGACACCAGAGCTAAGAAATGGAAATAAATAAGTTAATAAATATTTCACTTCTTCGAGTGGGGATGGAACCTACAACCGAGGCGTTACAGTCACACCCTT
>JBAIZZ010000741.1:0-13353 GCA_037355905.1 Heliconius aoede | reverse complement strand
GTCGTTGGAATTATGCCTAAGCCTAGAAGTAAAATTGTTTTTTTTTTACAAATATGTAAAATTGTCTTCAAATTAGTAAAAGGAGAAAAATGTTTTCAAAGACAACGTTAAAATAAGAGAGGTGGTGGCGAATTGGAACCGTATTGTAGTTGAATCAATCGGAAAAGAAATCGTATTCTTCTTTTCCTAGAAATAAATTTCATTTACAAATGTGGCACTATGTGGCAAAATGTGACGATATTATATGCGAAATGCGGAGAACAGAGTG
Organism: Heliconius aoede; assembly: GCA_037355905.1. Lineage (NCBI taxonomy): Eukaryota > Metazoa > Arthropoda > Insecta > Lepidoptera > Nymphalidae > Heliconius > Heliconius aoede. The sequence goes on along the minus strand of JBAIZZ010000741.1, from coordinate 13,085 downwards.
TCTTAACGGGGTAGGTGCTCTCTCTACCCTGCAATATGCGGAACGAATTATTTAATAGTTGGCCTCGATAATCATTATTTTTTTCACAAATAAAATGATTTATGCAATGGATAAGGCTTCGTCTTAAAAAATATAATATATTACTTTTAATTCCCCTAATGCAGAATGTGATAAGTATAATAACTTACATACTTAAGTGATATTTATGAAATTCTACTCACCTATATCAAAAGAAAAGAAAAATACAATAAGAATAACAAGTGGCAACCATTTGATATTGTTAATTCCAAGGTATTCTATAAAGTCGAAATAGAAGTAAAGACCCATTATAAACTGAAAAATAAAGAATAAAAGTTGCTATATAGGTACGTATACCGATATTATTAGACTTGCATCGTAGACTCATTTTAAAATATTTCCACTTCTTGTTAGAATATCGTTCATAAAATAGGAACCCTCAATGCTGCACTTTGTAAACATAAAAATCTTGGGATGTAAACCCCCAATCGGGTGCTCAGTGTTACTCTCAAATATCATTTAAAAAAAAATTAAGTAATTTAAAAATTAAAAACAATCACACTCACCATACTCAAAGAGCAAAATATACAAGATATCATCATCAGACGCCTTCTTCCACACTTTTCGATGATAAAGGGTACCAACATACTGGCAGACAGCTGGCAGCATAATATAACAATCATTGATATATTAGGATCTATAGATGTTCCAGCCGTTTCAAATATTCTTCCAGAGAATTGTACGATTGCAACGATACCACTACATTGTAAAAATATATTCGCACAAATAAGCACTAGTAAAGCTCTTCTGTTACTTCTGTCTGTAAATAGATCTTTCCAGTCTTGGGTACTTGTGGAATTTTCGTATTCATTTTTTGATGCAATCAATTCGTCTATATCTTCAGATCTGTCTAGTTCTTTTAAAACTCTTTTTAATGACGTATCATCGTCTAAAAATAGTACAGAAATATTTATATGCAAATTATTTAATAATAAAAGAGGCGACATTGACTTCTACCACTCAACAATAATGCCTTCAGAATTCGGCAAAAAGTGGGGAAAGGAGTGTCTTCACACAATGTTTCCTTTGTCACTTTTTGAGAAACTACTGAATTTGTTTTTTTTTTTACCTTCTCCTTTAATGTTGTACACAGACAGGTATACCTGGGTTCTTAGTGTTAAGACACTCCATTAGAATTAATTCTGTCTTCCACTCGCGCGTCACTCAACGCCGCGGATTACCTCTTTACTAGAGCGAGAAAATCAGAATACTAAATATTTTATTCTCCCGAGTGGGAATCAAATCCACAGCATAATTGTAATAAACAAAAATATTATAAATATTATATATATATTATAAAATATTGTGTTTAGATATATATATGAAAATGTATAACCTTACTTTTTAATAGATAAAATATAGGAGATTCTGGTATGAAAAAAGCGCAAAACGTACACGCTAATCCTCCAACCAAACCTATCGACGTCGCCCCTTTGTAAGATAAGAACATTCCGCCAGCATATATCAGCAAGGCTCCAACTGTATTAAATATTCCTATAATAGCTAAAAGTACACCTCTGATATTCTTTGACCTACAAAATATAAATATTTTATAATATAGGTGAAAAATATTATAAAAGCAGTGGAATTATAGAATCAGTCCATCCTAATTCCATTCCATAGCCCTAGTTTAGATTTCCACATGTTCCATAGAATTCACTCAATCATCAATTCACAATCCTACGCATTAACCGGCGACCTCTCTGCAATTACGTGTGGTTACCCAGAGATGGATCCCGGCTGATACGTCACAGTAAAATATCTGTATATTCTCTCAGGGGCCTCTACTTGTTGGATCTGTGTCCCCACGCAACCCTTCCAAAGGACCGGGTTCTTGTGAACCCGTGAATTACGAAACAGAAACATAACTTAACTTAGCTTCACGCTTTATCCATAGCGGAGTAAGAGAGAACAGAGCGCGAATCGCTACAATAATAGTATTGATTGTTTAGAATTAAAAATGTATAATTTATTTCTCTTATGTAATAAAAGTATATATTGCTGGTATATAATTTCATTATCATCAGAACTAATGTCTTAAAACAAATTTTAGCTCAATCGGACAATGGGAAGTGGGTCAATTTCAACTTCCAAGATTTCACATACACTACACGGCAAGTCAATTAAAAGCTTGTAAAATATCGAACCTCCGCGTCTTGTAAATAGGCAAATAAAATTTTATTTTATATATTAACTAGAAATTAACTTTTTTTTCTAGTATATAACAAATAAAAATATACCAACGCAATTTCTCCTATGTACACCAAGTTAGTGACTGCAACACTGCCAATTCCAAAACCAGCCACGACTCTGCAAACATATACGGTTGCTAAGGTTTTCGCAAAAACTAAAATGAGATATGACACTGATATCATAACTCCTCCTATTATTAAACACAGTTTTCTCCCTTTTATGTTGGACAGCCATCCCATCAAATACGGAGCTGAAATATAACAAGATTTATTATTCACGTAATATATTCATTCTATGAAAGACAACAATGTTTTAAAACAAAGATACTTTATGCACTGGGCACCTTATAAAAAACAAAACTATATGTAGTACATTTTTTTCCTATCACGATAAAAATAATAAAAATTTTACATTTTCTTACCAGGTATAGCTCCCAGATACACGAGTGAAACAATAAATGACATCTGGGAATCAGATAATTCTATTGACAAGGGCGATTGGCTTGGATCTTGAAATTTTAACAGCATGGGCCCCGTCCAAGTTACAGTTAAACCACTGATTGCCTGTCCAATACAACCTGGAAAATGATTTTTAATAAAATAATCAGTGGGACTTTTGAACTTTGGACTTTGGGACTGTAATCGCCACCGTTTGTGGGCTAGAAATCTAACTTGAGGAAATAAGATATTTATTATTTTTATTACCTCGAGTGGAAATCTAACAATCTTCTTTTTAGGATTCAGTACCTCAAAAGGTACTGAAACACTTATAGGATCACTTTTTTGCCCGTCTGTCAGTCTGTCAAGAAATTATTTAATTTAGGGGCACACATCCTGAACACAAACGCGTATCGTAGTTTTACTACCGTGTATGGTAGTCAATGAGATGTGGGGAATCTAGTCTTTGCGTCTTTAATCCAACTACTTTTTACTTCTGAGTTGAGTTGCCTTACTCGTGGCAGTTGCTAATAGATCACTAACGAGGAACCATTTGACCGCCCAAATGGACTTACCGCAGTTTGGAAGGCCATTGTATGTTCGGCAGCTCCAAATACTAAGAGGCATTCTAGTCTATTAAAATTTTGGCGGTAGGTTTTAGACTATTGTCTGTTCCTTATCAGGTTTCGGGTTCTTTTGATGTTCCTTTTCCGTGGATATATCATTTGAAGGCGCGAGGGACGAGACGCTCCCAGTCACAGTGCTTGTCATTTCATCGTCTTGCTCTCAAGTAGACAGAATAAATAAAACAATAGAAATCTTGTTCTCTATGGAACAACGGTTTATACTCTGTATAACTTTGGATAGGTATCAGAAAGGTTTTCAGTAGATACTGGAAGGCAATGTAGAAAACTTCAGTTCTCCAACCTTATCGATAGGTTCGAGCATAGCCCCGACACTAGCTTGACCGTCTATAAGTTGACAATTTATTATTATTTCACAGAATACATGCGACGACAGAAATTAACGAGTATGTATGTAAATAATGTAAAATCCTTTCTAACCATGATAAGAATCTCTATTATGTACACTTAAATCTCTCAAAGACAACACGATGATTAATAATGTGACTTTCACTAATAGACAAAGTTATTCAAGGAGAAAGAGAGAATGTCAATACGTATAATACAAGCGTAACGCGCGACTGTAAATATCATAAGTTTGTCACTAGTCTTCTAGTATATATATTACAAAAAAATACTTACAGCATATTGATATTAGAAATTGTCGTTGCACTCCACTTATTTTCGCTAACATTATAAAGTGATTTAAAGTCACTTTCTTGGTTATTTCTGTAATCATAAAAAAAAATATGTTATAGATTTGACGCTGTATCCCGCATACAACGGAAAGTGTCTCAACACTAGGTTCCCCTATATTAGGCACGGAAATCTAGTGTTAAGACACTCTGTTAAATTATTTAGATCAATATTAAAGAATATTGATCTAAATAACTTGATCTTGAACTAATAAATATCTAAAAATGTTGAACACATTCAACGTCACAACACATATTTATTCTGCTGTGGCGATGTGTGCGGCACTTACGTGAACAACAATACAAAAAAATTAAACTCAACTACTTCCGTTAACTCAATATTTTAATTTTATTTTTTTGAACATTGTAATATTAATATAGTAAACAATATAGAAATATAAATATAAAAACGCAAACAAATGAATATAAATTAAATAAATAAATGAACGAATGAACTTACCTTCTATTACTGTATCACAAAAATGAAATATATATACTACAATATTTTATTGTCTTAGTGTTATATGTAAAGGTCACACAGGTACGTCGATTATCCAAGATAAGATAAGGGCAATTTTAAATGATAACTAAAGAAAACATAAAAATCTACACTAATATTAGTTTGTTAACTTAAACGTACTAATCTCAGGTTTTTCCTGAGATTCGGAACATTATTAATTTATGAATAAATTATGAATAAAATTATAAATAAAATTTATGAATAAAACATTATTTTATCGAGGACTAACTCGTGCATACAAATGTCCTCGTTTGGGTCACTAATATAATAATAATTTTCTTTAATATTAGTGGGTACCGCAAAGAGTTATCATTATATTGTCAATGTAAAGTCAAACGTAGATCTTTTGAATTTAGTGTCAATTTCCGATACACCAGCAGTGTAAGATGAGGTTTGCCGGTTTTTATAGTAGGTGTCGCTAGCCGGATGTAGGCATTTCTATGATTTGATATATACACGATTGTCTTCTATTGATATTAACCTCCAAAAACACCCAAGTCACATTCTGTCAAGATAACAATATTTAAAAAAATATAAATAATAATATACTCTCTAACCTGCTAACTCATAAAAGACATAAGCTTCTGCAGGCTAAATAGGCTAGCCTACGAAATCACAAATATATAGTGATTTGGCCCTGTCAGGCTAGTCTATGGAATGGTGGCGCTTCCAACGAAGATTGGCCTGTCGAATATTGAAATCAAAAAACGAAACGAAAATAGTTTGTATTTCTAACAAACTATTTCCTTTCATCTTCAATAATAGCACCAACAATATTCATTAAAACTGAGATGTGAAATTCACCAAATGCTGTGGATACAAAAAAACCTTACTTACATTACTTACATTACTTTTGAACATTTCTCCAATTAAAGTCGTTGGAATTATACGTAAATCTAGTCTTGCCTCAGTCAGTGAGAACATCTCCTTTAATATAATATATGTAGATATTTTTCTCCCTATCACATTGGACAGCCTTCCTAGGGCCCATGGAGCTGAAACGTAACAAGATGTAAATTAATTTAAATCTTTTATTATTAATATAACATCCATTCTGTGAAAATAATTTTGATCACTTATATATACAGAAATAACAATGACCATCTAAAGGCGAAGAATGCATTAGCTTCACGCCGTATCCCGCCCTGCTATACAGCAGGGTAGGCAGAGGGAACCTCGGTATTAAGACACTCCGTTCCTCACTTTCTGCCGAATTCTGGAGGCATTGCGTGTTGAGTGGCAGAACTCAACGCCAGAGCGAATAAAATTGGAATTGAATTTGAATTTGAAATTAAAATTGAATTCACTTCCTCGAGTGGAAATCGAACCCACAACCGTCGCGTTTACGAGCGCGGGGCCCTTGTGCCACTGTGCCACGACGGCAAAGAACGCATTAAGTTACCTTATTATTAATCATAGATAATAAAACCACAAAATTTTAAGTTAAAAAGTATTTTCCCTCTTACAATAAAAAAATACAAAAAAATACAATTTCTTACCAGGTATACATCATAGATACATAAATGAAGCAATAAATGACAGCTGGTAAACAGATAACTCTATTGATAGCGGCGATTGGCTTGGATCTTGAAATTTTGATAGCATGAGCCCCGTCCAACTTATTGTAAAACCAGTGATTGACTGCCCAATATCACCTGGAAAATATTTAGTAATAAAATAGCTTCTAATTCTTTTACGCTTTTGTGACACAACCGTTTATTGTGTGTCATTGAGTTTTGCAAAATTGAATTAAGTGGCGTAACTAAACGAAGCGAAGGTTGTTTCTTCTTCTATGTATACAATCTAGTTTACTTACTGCCAGAATTGTAATACGTCAAACTTAAAAAAAAAAACATTATTTTTGTTGTGTCATTTTATTCTACATATAGAAATTGTCGTAAGCACGAAACACTTAATAAACTAAACAAAAGATTGGTTTTGTAATTTTTTTTTTGGAAATACATATCGCTTAATTTGGTGTAACAATGACGTAATTGCACTTTTGTTTTTTAGAAAAAAGTCAAATAATATGTAAATGTAAATTTCTACTTAAATTAACCTAATATTTATAAATATTGAATACATAGCCTACAGTTCTTCATAAAGTGCAAATGCGTCAATGTTGCACCCTATGGCAATAGACAAATGAATAAATGAAAGATTCCATTTTATTATTTATAGATTATATTTTACAATTATATACTGTAAACAACATGACAAAGTCACGTTAAGAGGATAAAACGTGATTTAATATATATTTGTTATAGTAGTATTTACGTACATTGTTGACTTGCTCTATTGACAGAGCTATAAACACATTTTATTTTATATAGCATATTATAAAATTAAGCATAATACAATCTTAATTCAGTCCTAAATGCACGTGACAGTTACAAGTTTAAATTCTACAAATTTATAATATATTTCCAATGATTTGGAGCGGAGAGTGTTTTTTTTTATAAACTAAGACCAGGCAAACGAGCTAGCGGGTCACATAATTTTAAATGATTTGTAGCACCCATGAACATTAGTAGCACCAGAAATATATATTGTAAATAAACGAAATTAACGTAAAGCTTTTTAGCGTAAAATTTAGAATTAGTAATGTATTATTTAACTTTAATCTAAAAATTGACGTTTTAGACACTATAATTAAATGGGTGCTTGGATCAATAATAGAAACATTCATTAATGTAGAGCTATACTTAGATATATACTTAAATTAATATATACATATCTATCGTATACATAGATGAACTGCAATTTCTACAAGAGTGATCTTCAATTGTTTAACGACTTCAAAAAATAAAAAAAAAACAAATGGAAATGTACTATTCTGTTTATACAGATACTGATCTCTGTTATCACACTGATTTTTACCTTGGTCTTATTTTCTTATATAAATCGATAATGATGCATTAATTATATTGGACTAATAAAATCTAATTGATATTACTAAAATATTTTCAAAATACTATTTCAAACTCTTTGGTAGTTTCTAAGATGGATAAATGTATACATTCTTTTAATCTTAGAAAAAAGAAATACAAATACTCTAGAATATTTTTTTCCTAACTATTTAGATCACCACAGCCGCCTTTTCTTTCTGCTGTTTAAATTAACAATAAAGATATTATGTTTAAAACATTAAAAGTATAATAAATACTTAAGGTATTGGCTAACAGAAATCTTTAATTAACTTTACGAGAACTAGGAAAATTTGTTATTTTCAGATATATGGAGAGCTGACTCACAGTACTTCTAGTGCACGGGACGTGGTCACTATAAAATAGATGTTCAGATTTATATTCCTTAAATTAAGATTCTACATCCCTACATACATACACATAATTTAACATCCATATAATGTGTATAATAGCTTCAGTGAACATTGATAAGAATACTCGGTCTATTATAACTATGTATATTATTTATTTTTGTATCTCTACCAAACTTTTCCCTTTCGTTTCTGGTATAAATAATAATGTAAATATAAACGCAAAGGCTGACGAACACGAAAAGAACCAAAACAATACGTGTGCTCCAACAACATTCATCAACGTCCCAAAAGCAGTTGATACGATGAACCCACTTATCCAAGAACTCGTAATGGCCACTGCAGAACCTTTGCTTCTTACATTGGTTTTAAACATTTCGCCTATCAACGTGCTTGGAATTATGCCTAGACCTATAAATAAAAAAAAAGATGTTTATATATAGAAAGTTGAGAATGTGGAATGAATTTAGAGTATTTTCATATTTCTGTTGTCGAGACAAAGTGCGGTGTTGAGTTCTGCCACTCAACACGCAATGCCTCCAGAGTTCGGGAGAAAGTGAGGACCGGAGGAGTAGTGTCTTAACACGAGGTTCTCTCTGCCTACCATGTTGTGTGGGGGGTACAGCGTGAAGCTGATTTTTTTAATATATATATATCTTCCCTCTGGTAGACAAAACTGAATATTGAGATCCGACACTCAACACGCAATGTGTTAATTGGATGGAAAATGGAAATTAGAGCTTTAGGGTAAGACCAACCAGTTATGCGACAAAAAGCATCACGCTGTGTGGTAAATATAAAATATGGTAATATTTTATGTAATTGCAGTTACAATTAATCAAAGTATCGTAAGTTAACAGTATCATTGTATGATGTAGAAAACAGAAATACATTAAAAGATATGTTCTATCTATGTAAATACTTAAAATATTGTTAGAGTCAAAATATGAACAGGTTGGTTTTTAAAATAAATAATAATAATCATAATTAATGTAATATATTAATAAAGCCTTCACCTTACCTATATCAAAGGAAAAGAAAAATGCTATCAGCACTGCAAGTGGTAACCATTGGACACTTTTGATTCCAGGATATTCAATAGTGTCTAAATAAAAATAGAATCCTAAAATTAGCTGAAAATAAAAATATTAATTTCGTTGTGTATATATAATGAAAAGACGAAGTTTTAAAATAGGTAGTGTCCATAGTGGGACAGCGATAAGTATGGGTTGTATCCCCACTAGGTAAACTGATCATATTTAAATGCAATAAGTTATAAAAAAGGCGAAAAGTAAGAAACAAAAATAGTTAAAATATTTACCATACACAAAGAGCAAGTGACACACGACACTAGCATCAAGACCCGTCTACCACATTTTTCAACAAAAAATGGCACTAACATACTACCAGCTAACTGGCAGAATAAAATTATAATCATTGTTATACTAGGATCAAGTGACGTTCCAGCCTTATCAATTATTATTCCAGAAAATAGTACTATACTAATAATTCCACTGCAGTGAAGAAATATGTTAGCGAAAATAAGTATAATTAATGATCTTCGGTTACTACGATCCATGAATAGTTCCAGCCAATCCTTTTTAGATGTAGAATTTTCGTATTCTTGCTTAGATGTTATTAATTCATCTAAATCATCAGATCTTCCTAGTTCCTCTAAAACATGTTTTAGGGAAGAGTCGTCACCTAAAAAAAGTTAGAAATTTAATTTAGTTACACAGTAATTTATACTTTTCCACATAGCAGTGCTCCCCACTCTCCAATCAATTTCGAGGCATTGGGTGTTGAGAAACCAACGCCGCCCTTTTGTATTTCCAGGACAGAAATACGATAATATTTTTATTTCTCGACTAAATAAAAACATAAAATAACGACATGTAAACATACCTTTCAAGACAAAAAACATGGGAGATTCTGGAATAAAAAATACACAAATCGTAAAGGCTAAAGCAACAGCTAATCCTACAGAAGTAGCTGCCGCATATGATGAGAGCAATCCTGCGCAGTACATCACTACAGATCCACCAGTGTGGAATACTCCTATTGTTGTTAATAGTATACCTCTAATGTTTTTTGATCTGTAAAAAAATAAAAGAAACACTAATGTGTATTAATGTTGTTTTTTTTTTATCTTAGACCTAAATGGAGTTTGTATGATGTAACTAAAGGAACAGTCCAAGTATCATTTGAACACAAGCAAATTTGAACAAAAATTGAATATCAATATTTACATTCGCATTCGTATTCCCGAATGTTCATTATCAGCACCTTTCTTTCCCTTATACATTATTTTTTTTACTTTTATATACATTAATGATAAAATAATATTAAAATAAAAAAAGATAATTTTGAACAGGCAATTTGTTTGCAGATCTATATTTCTCATCCACTTTATCTTTCATATCTCTTTTATTAGCATAAACCTCATCTTTGAATAGTTTAAGTATTTTGACAAAATTTACAATATATATTTCTTAAGTAATTTTAAAATATTTACTTTTTTTTTGTATCGAGATGTCGAATGTGGGCCATGTGACATTTTTTTCAGACAAAGAAAATTGATTGTTATCACGGCGTTATAATTTAATTACATTCCTGCATATATGATAAAGAAGTATTTAATGTGATTGCAACAATAACTTTTAAGCTATTGAGCTTCTGTAATATTTGATGATTTTGTGTATAATATTCGAAAGCTCTATGTATTTGTATTGAGTTTCGTAACCTCGTTTTATATGATCCTTTGTGTATGTATTTTTTATAATACGATAAGTAATTATATTTGCTGTCGTAAGTACCAGCAGAGAGATAAGCTAAGACAATCTAATGTAAATACACTCAAATCTGCCAACTTTTGAGATACTGTGTGTTGAGTCCCGTCTGATTGTCTGTCAGAATATTAATAATCTATTCCTCTTATTGTAATAAAATTTTTAATCAGACATTGTACCGCCATGACGGTATAAGCGAGGGTGTTGACGAGTGAAATGAGCATAGAAGAATGAGCAGAATAGGCCTTCTAGTAATATTATACATATAATTAAAATTAATTGGACTATTGATAAATTTTATAAAATATACTAACGCAATTTCCCCTACGTATACCAAATTCATGACAGCCAAAGATCCTACTCCAAATCCAGCTAATAGCCTGCCAAAATACAGGGACGCTAAATTTTTGGATAGAAGTAAAGTAATAATTGATATTAACGATACTATTCCTCCAATTATAAGACAAGGTTTCCTGCCCTTGACATTCGCCAACCATCCCATTACATATGGACCTGGAAAGATACATACAAAATTGGGATGACCGGCACTAATAATTTTAAATTATTGTTATAAATCTTAAAATTATTATATAAGTAGTTAAGTATAATTAACAAAAAAGCTATTCTAACAGCCCAAGATCCAAAGCCTCCAGACTTACATCGTTTTAGCAAAGCTGTTATTTCCATTTGGGGACGAAATGTTTAATAATTTATTTTTTTTCGCCCTCGTAACGAGCCAAAGCTCCGCCACTTAATAAGCAATGCATAAAGAATTCAATAGAAAATGGAGAACGAAAGTGGCTTAATGGAGGATGGGGTATCTTAACACTAGTTTTCCCGGGTCTGCCTACCTGTCAAGCTAAAAGAAATTTGAAAAAATTACACTGATTTATACGACATAGATAATAAAACATATGTATCTTTTTTTCTATATAATTTAGAGATGCCGCCTTAGGTATCTTTCTGCATAAAACAACAACAAGCATGAGATTCAATACTTTTAATAATATTATAAATGAATATTCTTTTGTTTGCAGAATTAATGCCTTTTATAAAAATAATAAAAAAATATAATAACACCTGACTGCATAAAAATAAACAAAAAAAAAACAAGCGCAATCTTCATTAGGGTTAACAATCGGTATCTTTTCCTCAACCAATCAGCCATTTAAATTTTACAAATTTTTTTTCAACATAATAATAAATATAAAAATTTGCAAGAATGGTCGTTAAATTTTAGTAACGGTGATTTCTGTGTCGCTCGCAAGGTTAAGGCAAATAGATTCATCACAATTTTCCAAGGTCTCTGCAACACATACATATATTCACCTATTCGCACCTATGCACCATCATGCACATGCATACATACATACATAGACCGATAAACACATGACTCTCTTTGCGTCACGCAGTCAGGTAAATATATGTAAGCACACTTTACCTCGAGATAGTTAAACGTAACCTACGTACAAGTTTTACGATTTTAATAATACGTTTGAATAAATAACTTACCAGGTATTGCTCCTACATATACAAGTGATGCAATTAATGATATCTCTGCGTCTGACAGTGGAACTGATAACGGAGATTGATAAGGATCTTTTAGTTTCGGCAGAATAGGCCCGGACCAACTTACACTGATCCCAACAATCAACTGGCTGATGTAACCTGAAAATTGTTTGGTAGTAGTAGTAATATACATTCCCCCAAGTGATGTATCGCGTTCACGGTCGAGCGATATCCAATTATAAAAATATTTTGTTACATAAATATCAGCTTCTTGCTGTATCCCGCTTTCAGCAGGATAGGCAGAAGAAACTTAGGTTCCTTCTTAGGATGTTAAGACACTCGGTTCCCCACTTTCTGCCGAATTCTGGAGGCATATGACGAAAATTACAAGTTTTATATTTATATCCCTTTATAGTATTGTTATTTTTGTAATGGAATTAACAAAGGCTTTCTTATTATCAAACTTAAAGTACAATTTAACTTAACTTAACTTCAAACTTTATCCCTAGCAGACTAGTTAGAGAGAAAGGAGCGCCAAACGCTACGATCTCTTTCTTCTTGTCTTCTTTCGCCACATCCACTGACATCAATATCTTTATATTATACATGCCCTCCTCCGGGGAGTGGATTCTCATGCTTTTTGCTGTTCATCCAGTATCTTTGACACTGGGTTTTCGAAGCTCAACCGAGATCTCCCCTCTCTTACCACTGACTTTTCCATTAAAGTACAAGTTTTTAAATTTGTTTTTCGACCTACCTGAGAGTATGTCACTGTGAGTATGTCACATGTGAGTATTAAAAGATGCCAATATCAATGTGCACGTGCCGTAATAAACATAATTTCAAACGTGCATTTTATTTATTCGTTACGGGTAAATTCCAATATTTGCCACATATTTCAACTGAGCCATATAACAATATATATATATATATATATATATATATATATATATATATATATATA
>JBAIZZ010000740.1:0-13380 GCA_037355905.1 Heliconius aoede | reverse complement strand
ATCTATATAATTATCACTATTTTTTCTACTTATACCGTTAGTTTTACATTTCCTACGCTTATTAACATCTATACGTATAAAAAAAGTCTTTCTGTGACTTCAAAATAGCTGTATTTTCTGTGCATATAATTTTTAATAGCGTCAATCCGTATCCCACACATAGCAAGGTAGACAGAAGGAATCTGGGAAACAAGTGATAAGAGGTACAGTGTAGAGTGATAGAACTCAACGCCACGCTTTGCCTCGACACCAGAGCGGAGAAATAAAAGAAATATCTGATTCCCCGAGAGCAAGTCATATTTTAAATATATCTAATAAACGAACTTTAAAAGCCGTTTGCTAATTTTTTTATTACTTTAAGTATATTTTAATTAAGCGTTTCTCAATTACGTAATACTTTTTTTGCATTTTTTAGCTTAAGAATGACTTAAATATTGATTTTTTTTATAAGCTCCTAAAATAGAAAACGATATACCATAAAACCACTTCCGAGAAATCAATATAGACAAAAAAAATTAAATTCTTGCATAAATTTGTTGATCAAGAGCAAAGTTTTTATGACACATTATCTCTCTGCAATGGCTATTAAAATATATGTATTTAGAAAAACTATTAAATACGTAGATTCATTTGTGATTCTTTAAACATTATTTTTTTTATTCATAGGAAGAACAAAAAACCACAGACAAAACTATAAAGATTAAATTAATACCATCAGACTATCACCTTTAGATATTAAAATCAGATAAAAAAATACAAAAAGATCTGTAACATTGTATATAATATACACTTATATAATTACACGTATATTCTTATACAATTAACGAACAGGTTGTGAGTTTGAATCCCACTCAAGGAAACGTAATATTTAATATTTCACTTTATTCGCTTTGGTGTTGAAGCAAAGCGGAGAAAGCGAATGCGGCGAAAGGTGGGGAGCAGATCACTTGAAAACACTCGATCCCAGACGCGTAATACAAATGCGGGTTAAAGCGTGAAGCTAAGAAAAACTATGTTTTAAGAAACAATATAAAATATATAAGATAAATTAAATATTTATTTCAATACACTCAAGCCTGTTACCCCGTCAATTTCAATCCTACACGTTCGTGTACAGGCAGCTTAACAAATTACAGTCATTTTAAAAGTTCTCTGTTATCGCTTTTGGTTTCATAATGGGCGAAGTGATAATACGATTGATATAGTATTTTTCAACGTTCTACGCCGTTATAAGAGGCGTATTTTATCAGTTAACTTTATTTTATTGTAGAGTTACACGTTAAGATTAAAAGAAGTATAATATTAAAAAATATATGTAGGTACATTTAAAGTTTTAAAATCTGATAACAAAAAAATTAAGGACTGGCACTCGTTCCCGTATATGTTTGATTTTGTTTTCAGCTTCACGCTGTATCCCGCATGTAGCAGTAGATAGAGGAAGCCTAGTGTTAAGACACTTCTATTACCACTTTCCGCCGATTTCTGGGGACTTTGCGTGTTGAGTGACCAAAAACTCAATGCTGTGCTATGCCTCGTTATGTATTTCATTTCCTCGAGTGAGAATCGAACGCACAACTTACCGCGTGTACAGTCATATGTTTGTGCCCCAGCGGCACTGCGGCAAAACTCAAGCCAAGTTAAACATTTAAGAAATCATTAATTCTATCACCAATCATTTAAATTAAATTTATATCTATATGAGAGTAACGCTAGAACGGAATTGAGATACGTAACGACTCAGTTGATATCAATCGATATTAATTAGAAAGGAACTCGTTATACAGGTAAAATCACATTTCAGTTATAATTATATAATATATGTTTATGGAAGTATATAAGAAGATTTACTTGTCTTTTAAAGCTTGTATATACAAACAAGCTTAAGAAATTATATCGCTGTCAAAAATAAATTTGATATAGATTAGAAAAAGGATAAGACGTTAAAACAAATACGTGTAATCTAAATAATTTTTAGGATTCTTTAATAACTTTTAACCGTATAAACGGAACTATTAAAGGATAACTTTCCTATTGGAGCGTTACTCAGCTTTAAGTAAAACTATTAAAATGGAAAGTCTACATAAATATGAATGCGTTAAGAAAGTCAAGTATAGAAGTCTATCTTATTAAATTGAAAGTAATGAATTGCATTTTTTTTTTATAAAGTTGACTTTCCTAAGAATTACAATCTATGAGATTTCTATCCTCTATACGCTGTATAGCTTTACGTTATTTTATTTTAAGACAAATATATTTTTTTTATTGCGATTGTAAAAGTTTTCAACAGTATTAAGTAAACTCCAAATACACGTAAAAGATCGAATCTATCGATCATCAATTCTACTGCTGATGTATCGATTATAAATCTATATCGATTACAAAAAACCGGATCTCCAATAACTTTCGTTGGCTGAAACTGAGCTAATATATGTAGTTGTAGCATTGTTGATGTGTTTCAACCGTTAGAATTCCGCGACGAGGCGTCATCTTGAGATCTGCATATTCATCAGAATCTGGATAGTCACACCGTTACGGTTCCTTCATTCGCGTCACGTCAGCTCTGTACGGTTTCATGTTTAATTCATATGTGCATGTTGCATATGCAACCTGCGTACTAGTGACCTTGCACTGCATATAATGTATGTAAGTAGGTTTGTCCTTTATGTGTTCTCTTTTTTTAGATTAGTAAATTTTAAACGGAAAATATCAATCACAAACTGTATATCGAGTACAAATCTTTAGGCTAACTAACTTAGGCTCTTATTTATAAACCGGTCTCAACTCTGAGATCTTGAGAGCGATCTTGACAACTCAAAATCCGTTTTCGTACCTAAAATTTTTATGTCTGAATAAAAAAATGCATTTTAACGTCACTCTCAAGATCGAACTCAAAGTTAAGAGTGATTTATAAATACGAACCTTACTGTGTTTTTATCAATTACTTTAATATATAATTTGCAGAATAATCCTACGCCATAAAATGCAACGCTAAAACAATAATAGGAATATACAAAAACATATAATTTATTTACGCTATAACATCCTATACATTATGTATGGAAACAGGAAAGTTATACAATTAAGTATGTTTTGTGAGACACTTCGACCTCACGATTCTCATTTGCGTCCTACAAAAGCGGGGACGGCTATACGTTTGGCATACAAATGTTGACCACGATTCTATAAACAAAAGCTCCATCAACCAAGAGGCAACAGTACGAATAATGTTCCAGATAAAAGCTCATACTGTGTTCGACATTTCATCAACCGAATAAACAAGACCATCTCTATGTTAACAATGACTAAGATTTGTTGTACATACAACTTGTGAAGAACGAGAGCCTTGTTTTATTATAAGAATACATATTATAAAAGTCGTTTTCAAATTTTTTTTATACATTTTATATACTTTTCTAATAAACCTGCTTCATAGAGTAAAGGTTGTACCAGATTAGAACAAAAGAAGTAAAAGAAATAATTACTCTAATACATAATAGTATATTTTTGAATTAAGAATTCAACAAAAACGTGCTTTAAGATCTTTGCAAATAAGCTTTTGCTCTAAAGAGCTGCTCAACAACAACTACGGCCGTAATTACTTATTAAGCTAGAAATCCGAAACAATTAAAATTAAATTATATCAGTTTCACGCTGTATACCGCACACAGCAGGGTAGGCAGAGGGAACCCATATTTAAGACACTCCGTTCCCCACTTTCCGCCGAATTTTTCGAGGCATTGCATGTTGAGTGGCCTAACTCACTACGGTGCTTTAGTCTTGGTGTCAGACAAGAAATGTACATTAATAAATAATCTCATTTCCTCAAGTCGGGTTCGAACCCATAACTTCCACCCCTGCGCCACGACGGTATCGACAATTAGCGACAGATAGTTAGTTGACAGTGCCAGTCACACATACAATGGCTCTCACGGCTTTCACAAGCCATTAGATAGGACATGTCGAAGTTGTGGGACCTGCGCGACCGTTGGAGCACTTCACTCCAATGGGTTCAAAATGACGTATTGTGTTCAGTTTGCGCACTGTAGAGTAATTAGTATGTGGTAATAGTAGGTTTGCATGTATGTATATAGATATTAGTTTTATTATTTATATGCTGAGTAAAAATAAATGCACAAAATCTATTGATATATTTTACAAATATATAATATAGTTTTATCGATAATTTAATATCACTTAAACATGTCATTATTTTCAATAACAATATTGGTAAGCTTGTAATATGACTGAATTTAATCCATATCAATTCTGTTTCCATATCAATTCAAATTAAAAGCTTCTGGTAATTCTGATTTGGTCCCTGATTTTTTACAGCTTTACGTTTTATCAAGCGCATAACAAGGTCGAAAAAACTCCGTTCTCCACTTTTCAAGCCGAGACATTACGTATTGAGTGGTGGAACTTAACGCAACGAATTTTTCAAATCGAATATAATCAGATTAATAATACTATATAAATTAATGACAATAGTTAAACCAGTATTATTTTTAAGTTTAGAACAGTAGTAAAGTAGAATATATCTAAGTTACATATTTATTTCCTTTTAATCTTGTAACTTAGTATCAGGTTTACTTATAACGTGATCAAACAGGCTTTACCGCGGATCACTTACAAGTAAAAGCTGGCAATTTATCCATCTATAATGTGTAATGACAATAACTTTTACTTATATGTAAGATATTTGACTAATATTTTTTATATATAAAATATGTATCCCGTGCACAGAAGGGTAGGTGGAAGGAGTGTTAAGACACTCCGTTCCCCATTTTCTGTCGAATTCTGGAGGCATTGAATGTTGAGTGGCAGAACTCAACGCAGCATTTTGCCTCGACACAAGAGCGACGAAATGGAAATATAAACCTAAATACATATCTCACTTCGTCGAGTGGTTTCTTATATTTTTCGCCAAATTCTAGAAGCATTGCGTGTTGTTTTTTGGAACTCAATGTCGCCAACTCAAATGAAAATATAGAGTTAAATAAAGATTTAATTTCCTCGAGTGGGGATCGAACACGCAACCAAATGAATTTACAATCACATACTTGTACCCCTGCGCCGTAAGTGGAAATTCAAATTGTTAATTCTACCATTAGAAATAAATTAAATATATAATAAATTTATATGTTGTCTTCATTTCCAGCTCATCTACGCAAAAAAGAACGTGTATTGCAACTATGTTAATATAATATTTTGATTTGATTTGTATGTATAATGTTTGATTTGTGATATTAAAGCTTCCAAGCGCCCAATCCTATCACTATATAAATATGTTTGTATATTTTAACAAAAATTACTCGTAAACTAACAATCATATCGAGATTATTCCTCTTTGATTTAACCGATTAATAATAAACAAATACAAACATCATCCGTATGTTTTTACCGCGCGGTCCACTTGCCGTGCGATACGAGTGAGTATCTGTGCCGGACGCGGCACACGACGACGTCAAATGGAGCGACAAGATAGCTTAGAAACATTCTCGAATGGTTTTTAGATACTTACATCGAGGGTTAGTGGAAATAGAGATGTAAAATTGATAAATTTATTTATTATTATTATTTTTATGTTTTTTTTTTCACAGCTGACATGTTGGTATAAGTTTTCTCGTTCAATGCTAAATGAAGTTATAAAAGTGAGTATATTGTATTTTTGATGGAACCATCAGGACTGATCGTACTGTAATAACTACAATAAAACAATTGAAACTTTTGATTCTACAATTCATAAGAAAATATTATAATATATTGAAATTTGTTTAATTTTGTTTAACGTTTCCCCTTTCTGCAACCCTTGTGGCGCAGGGCACAGCATCTGATAGTACACGCGACGGTTGTGGGTTCGATGACAACTAGGGGGAATGAATTAAAATCATTTACTCACTTTGGTATAACAAATATTACGCCGTATATAACATATATTACGGCGTTAAGTTTCGCACAACACGCAATGTCTCGAAATTGGTGAAGAAAATGTTATAACATTCCTAAGAGACACAAACGTGATACTATAAACGCGACGCTTATAGGTTCGATTTCCACTCGGAAGAATTAAATATTTCATTTTTTTATTTTCTCATACTGGTAACGGAACTAAGTGCGGAAAATGAGGGACGAAAGTGTATTAATGGAGAACGGTGTGTAGACCAATAGGACACTAGGTTTCCATGTTTTCTCTCTCTCTCTCTCTCTTTCTGACTAAAAAAAGTGGGTAGGTCGATAAATCTTAACACTACTTTTATTCTACTATATATCAAAAAAAAGATAAAGCGTAAATCTTAAAAAATGTATATTAACTATAAATGAACGACACTTCTATGTGAAAGTCCGCACTCAGCATCCGACCTCAAGGACGGCGCGATTCTGCTAACTCGGTTCTAGGCCGCCTTTTTGTGGCAGACGGAGATGAATGGCATTTCACTTATGTTGAACGATAACAGTGTTTACAAACGGATCGCTTGTACTTTTTTTTAATTTAATAGATATTATTATATTTATACTATTTAACTATTTTTCTATTAAATGTATCGAGATCTAATAAAACTGATTCCTGCACACAGCAGGGTAGGCAGAGGGAATCTGGGAACCTGGGAACCTAGTGTAATTCTGCGTTATCCGTAACACTTCTCATGAAGACACTTCCGTTTCCCACTTTCCACCGAGTTCTAGAGGTATTGTATATTATAAGGCGACATTCAACATCGCGCTTTGCCTTGCAACCAAAGATTTTTCCTCTTGTAGGGATGAAACCCACAATCGCTTATACATTCGCATGCTTGTGCGTCTGCGCCACAGCTGCCCACTTTCATTATTACACAGCAAATTTCATTTTCTAAACACATACGAAGAAATATTTTTTTATTTAAAGCGAATACATACACTTAGATTTTTTAAGTATGCAATGGATGCAGCTTTCGCTATTAGCCAGAGTTATTATATTATATGAATATTTGTAAGTGTATATTATATGAACGTGCTCCAAACAGACGAAGTCACGAGCCCAATGCTAGCAAATTCTTAAAAATATAGTTGTAACTGTTTATGACATATAAATGTACCATGTATACAATAGAAGTATTATAATGTAAATTTTTATACCATTTTGAAAATACTTCCTTTCACTATTAGATAGAAAATAACATTAAATGTTAACAATATTAGTTATTTATAATTGTAATAATTTATCTTTATTATTTAGAGAAACTGATTAAGTACCTTTGCCATTTTTTGTATAACCAATAATTATAAAAAATATAATAAATATAAAATTATAACCGCCTGCAAAAATCTCATTTTTCCGAATAGTAGAGAACTTACTGAACTGTCTGACCGACAAACTGAACTAACCCGATGGTCAGACTCAGACGAAGAATAGAATAGAAAAAAACTATATAGATATATGTATGAAACTTTACTTTATAGTTTCATAAATCGATCGAACGAAACGTTAGAAAAATAAAATATATGTTATTTGAAACTATAGTAACGGTAGCAGCATATATAAATATATATAGTACATTAAAGAACCATATAAAGCTAAAATCTAAATAACTTACACTGATGAATGCCACCAATAAGCACATGAACGACGTCCGTGATATATGCGACGCGACATTCGACGTCATTTTGGACCTAGAAAAGAAAAGAAGAATATTAATTTAGCTAAATTTTTATAAGATATTTAAATAAGATTTTTATCATATTCCTGAAACCGGAGAAAAGTACATATATTTTTTTAAACTATATAGATACCCATATTTGTAACCTAAAATCGAAATAACATATATCTGGATGAACGGCATTCAGTAAGCGGACGTAACCGGACATACTCGTAGCTCACAGGAATGCTCTGACAGTATTTACATAAGTGAAAATATCGGAATAACAGCTAAACTAGTTTGTGAGAGCTTTCTCAGCGAAAACGATCGCGGACCCTGTCACCATCTGATCACCTCGAGTGTACGAGTTTTTAATTTCTATTCACATAATATCTGAGATTTTTTTCAAAATATTTGTAAATATACATATGTAATGTTTGACGTCGTGGCAGGTTGTTACATCTTGACGATCGTGGGTTTATTTCTCAATCGAGGGGATAGAATTTTTTTTCTTTCTTCACGCTAGCCACAAGACACAGGGCGGGCGAGCGAAACTGCTCGACCATGTCTCGAAAATTAAGTGGTGGGTGAGGAACGAAGTGTCTTAACACTAGGTTCCCTTTGCCTAACATAGCATATGCGGAATACAACGCGAACTGTGTTCTGCACATTGCAGAGTAGACAGAGGGAACCTAGGAATTTAGTGTTAAGACACTCTGTTCCTATTAAAACACTGTCGTTGACCACTTTCCGTCGAATTCTAAATAAATCCAAAACCAAATTTATCTTTAACACGTCACAGTGATGTCAACTCACGTTTTGTGAAATCAGAAAACGTGATGAGAGCGAAGAAATTAAAATATTAAATATTTCATATCGTCGAGTCAAACCTACAGCCTGTCGCGTTTACGGCGACACTTTGTGCCCCTGCGTCACTGCTGGCCTCTAATCTAACAATATATTTAACAATATAATAAAAGTATAATGAGTAAATTTCTAAAACATAATAATAATATAAAACACAGAGTACACTCAGTTAATAATGTCTCTATCGAGGAACACCGACGTTTTGTGGAGCGTAAAATGTAGCACACGTATAGTACTTTGCGTGATTCCAATTGAGATAATAATTGCATATTAGATATTTTTCTTAATGTTAGGATTTTGTAGTACATTTTTCTATATATTTCTATATTAAATATAATAATATTATATTTATTTTATAGATAATTTTATTTTATGAAATAAATATAATGTATGAAATAGCCTATCTATTTCATTGTGAGAAACAAAGGTGGTCTCTGGCTACCCTTATGTGTGCGGGATCTAAGGTTTTCATTTGGATGTTTGGAATATATCTACCTAATATGGACACTATGTGTTTGATTAATTGATAAATAGAAAGACAAAGATTAGACATTAGTTCTACAAAGAGATTGTATCTTTATTTTTTTATTCAGAATGTTTTATAAAATAAAATATAATAAAATTAATATTATAAAAAAAATCTAATAAAATTAACAAGCAAATATTTTACTTAAAAGACATTTTTTTGGTAATTTCTATTAAAATGATGGCTATTTTTTACTAATAAAGACTAATAATATTTTTTATAGAATTCCTTATCACGTATTCTATTCCATACTAGGCTCAGGTTATTTTAAATTACGCTTCTCGACCCCATGAGGTCTGCCCGTTATATGAATGTACATATGGATGTTATAATATCGTACTATTGTAGTACCGTGGACATGCGATTTCTTAGCGGTAGGGGAGTATTCCCGTCGTGAAAGTAAAAGAAAATTGGTGGTTTTCTTTTTTTAACTATATCTTACGTTCTCTTGCTTGTTAATAGATAAGATGACAGTTTCTAAATAATTATTATATGACTTTCCATTCTATTAGTCAGTGCCACAGCTTTTTACGGTACAGTACATTTTCTGTGATTTTCTTTGATATATTGTAATCGTCTAGTCATGGCGCAGGGGGACAAGTCTGCGACTGCAAGCGTAATGGGTTGTAGGTTCGATTCCTACTACATGCTGTATATATGAGTGGCGGTAATCAACGCCGCGCTTTCAAGCCATTTCGTTATCAAACCGAGTTACTCGAATGGCGATCGAACCTGTCGCATTGACAGTTGCACTCTTCTACCTCTTTGCACGATTCTCTCCTTTTAACTCTATTTTTTTTTAATTATAAATACACAATAAATGTGTTAAAAAAACAAATAAAAAGTAGCACAACATCCTACTAACTTTAGAAACTTACTTCACATGCAGTTTTACATAAAAAATGCATTTTTCTAATATAATTAAAACCGAAAACTTTCAAATGGCCATACATCAATTTTGATGTATCCATCTCTAACGACGTACCCATACGAAATATGGAAGAGAAGATACAGGCGCGGTCGTGCAGCGAATATTGTTTTTTGTGAGGAACGAAAGTGCATTATTATGCAGTGGAATGCGGGGAGAACGCATCTCGCTTGATTAGCTTGCTAACTTATAGAAACTTGGTAGATTCTTTGATATTCAATATGTATGAAGTTATTTTAGTTTCTGAATGGTATAGATAGACGTTTGCTTCGATTTTGAGCAAGCATTCACAAAATTAATTTAAATGATTTTTTTTTAAAGCTTCACCTTGTATATCGAATATAGGAAGGTAGGCAGTGGGAACCTCTGTGTAAAATCAGTCTCTCCATTTTTCGCTGCATTGTCAAAGCATTGCGTTTTTAAATGGTGGAATTCGATCGTCGATACCAGAAGGAAGAAATAAATTGAAAAATATTTCTATTCCTCGGGTGAGAATCGAATGCACAACCTGTCGCGTGTACAGTCTTACCCCCTTGAATCATCAAATGTATATCTTGAATTTCGTATACATATTCAACAGCATGTTGTAATAATTCTAAAATAACCGAAAACGGATATTATATATATTACGTGCTTTATTACAAGGTAAATGTATCGGACAGCAAAAAAGATTGTATGTGGTGATAAAACTCAACTCAATAAGATACGTGTGTGGTAGACACTTAAAATGAAAATCTGGATACTTGCTAACATCCTCGTCCCATTTGAAGGTAATAATTTGAGACGTCCCGCCCAAAGATAACAATTTCAGAGTAATTCACTCTTTTATCTTAATATCGGCGACGGCTAATATTTCACATTATCGCTACATATTATTATTCTTTGGAAATTACCTTAATTTTCGTAACCGTGTGATAAGTATTTTGAAAAATAGCAGCAAAATATTTTGAAAGCAATTTTTTTCTAATTTTTACATTTAATTGAATTGCTTGGAATGTACATCCCCATATTGCAACTTAATAAAAGAAAGTAAAAAAGAAAAATCTATCATTATTTTCGTTTAAAGAAGAGGCCCAAATGGCAAAGGGGCACAAATTTGTAACTGTAGATACGTTGTGGGTTCGCACCCTCAACCGTTACGTGAAAATCGTTTCCCACTCGAAGAAATGACATATTTATTATATGCATTTCGTCGCTGTAGTAACGAGGCAAAGCTCAGCGTTGAGTTCTGCAACTCAACTCAACACGCAATACCTCAACAATTCAGCAGAAAGTTAAGAATGGAAGTGGAAGTTTTTTAACAATATGTTCAATCTGCCTACCCTACTATATGTGAGATAAAGCGTGAAACTAAAAAAGCTACTATAAAGTATGATACATAAATAAAAATTCTCCAAATTAGATGCTATCTATATACATAAGGCCGTTTCATCAATCAAATTTACATGGTGTCTGCCTACGATAGGCGATTATTCGAACGGTATGCGGTCAGCGAAAGGTTGCCTTTAAATTAGGTAACACAGCTCAGCTTGGGAACTATCTGTGAGCCTTTGGCCGATATTCTATCTGGCTCTAGGCAGAGCGAGCGTGTGAAAATTCTTGTACGGTAAAACGTAGTGTTTCAAAAAAGGGAGGTTATCACTTAGAGTGTATGTAATATTATTTGTTTAATAATATATAATTGATGAGACGGCTCCGTTTTGCTAATGTATTATAAAAAAAACGGCTGCTTGCGAGTCGGAGTCGTTCACCGAAGCTTCCGCACCAATTTCAGGATTATAGGTCAACGGGAAGCACTACTTATAAATGATGGCTAACTTAAGTTTGCAAGCATATGAACTCATTTTGTTTGAAATAAACTACAAATATAAGGCTACATTTATTTATTTCTATGAAAAATCTACAAGTTCTTACTTTATTATCAAATTTTATAACTGTAAGTCCACGGGTAGTAGTTACCCCATAGGTTTTGATGTCGCGTGGAATTTCATACAAAATGCATATATATGCATATAATATAAGATACTACTCCCAGCTTCATTTCTCCACGCGATCTCAATATAAACGCTCTTAACAGACGGAGAGACGGGACGCTAAATGATCCTCTTGTTGTTTCATTTTTACTTTTTGAAGTACTGAACCCTAAACGTTTTATATAATATCAAAATATACGTTCATCATAGTAAGCCTGGTACATACAAATCTATAAATGTCTTAACCTGTAACAATAATGGCAGCTTACACTTGACAATAGACTATTTAAATTGCATCCAAACGGAATGACGTGTTCATCATCAGTAGGTGCTACAACACTATTATTGCAGTATTACTACTGCACATACTACCATAAAGAACACGTTGATTTACAGTACGGTCAAAAAGTCGTGGCGGTCATAAGATTAGGTTTTTTGAAATGTTCCGTATTGTTCATTTCATTCGGTAAGAAAATAATCACACGTAATAAGAATCGTAAAATCATATTTAGGCAGCGTTTAACAGCAAAGTTCAGGTCGGTCAAGACTCGTTGGCCGTACTGTATTTATACATTACACATTATACTATTGACAATATCGCGGCGCATTTAATGTGTCAAATCCCTTTGTTACCCATTTTTATTTGCCCAATTTTCGATACTTTACATGTTAAGTGACAAAACCCAACATCGAATTTAGCCGTGTTACGATAACAAAAACTATACATTTCCCCGAGAATCGAACTCACAACCACAGTCACAATCAGATCCTGTGCCGTTACACTACGACGGCCTCTAAATATCATATACAATTTGAAGCCTAGTCAAGTAATAACCGATCTCCAGTACATAAAGATGCAAAAGCATAAACAGCTGTGTCGCTTTATGCTATTCTAGAGTTCCATCAAGATTACATCGCCGAAGCACTTAAATTGTATTGTTACATTAGAACTCGTACTATTGTGACTTCAGGTTATAAGTGTGGGTTATAGCGATGACCTTTAGATAATTAACATGGAAGTGGATAGAGACATTTTAAACCTTTTTGTATTGAATTATATTTATTAGTTGTTGATAATATTATTAGGTTGGTAATTTTGTGACTCAACTTTGGTTGGTTGGTTGGTTTGTTACGAAGGTTTTTATTCATTTTTTATGGAATCTCTAGCCTTTAGAGTAGATGTCGGAGCACAGTGTTAAGACACTCCGTTTTCCATTTTCGTCGAATTCTGGATTCTCAACGTTATCAAAGCGAGAATATGAAAATATTAAATATTTTAATTCCTCAAGTGAGATTTAAACCCATAACCTGACGCGTTAAAGGTCACACGATTGTCCAAAAAGTGAATATTACAATATATGTATTATATTAGAATACTTAATTTTTTGAATACACCACTCTTATATATCATAAAGGTCTGCAACATGATACCCTAAGCCATTCAAACAGCATAATATACCAATAAAAATAACA
>JBAIZZ010000739.1:0-13437 GCA_037355905.1 Heliconius aoede | reverse complement strand
ACCGGGATCCATCTCTGGGTAACCACAGATAATTGATGATTGGTCCAAAAATGGATCCCGGCCGATCGCTGGTTAATGCATAGAAACAGCGAACAATGTGAAAATTTTAACTAGGACTATGGAATGGAATTTGGATGATCTGTCTACTGGGCTATTGAATGAGACTAACAGACGTCCGCCTTTACGATAGTCTCAAATTGAATAGTTGGCGGATGGTGACTTGCCTCCCACTAGATGGACCCCCACAAAGCGGCGTAGTGCCTCGAGCGCAACATCGGCGTAGTCGGCTAAGGGTGTAGAGAGATGTGCACCGGTTTCACCATCACGAGGAGCTCGTGAGCGGGTTCCCCGCTATTACGCAGATTGAGCACTTCCACCCATTCGAGCATATAGCTCCTGCGCTCCACTCTGCCAGCGAATAAAGGCAAGCCAGAGGCGGGGGTTAGATTACAATTCCCCTCCAGAGAACTCAGGTCCGTGAGGTCACCCCTCCCCAACAGCTCACCAGTTATTTATTCCATTTATTATTATAATAAGCCATTAACTGTCCGTTGCCAATACTTATGTTAGCCAAGTAATGAAATATCTATCGAACAAAGCTTCTGTGATATGCTATACTCTATTTTCTCCTTTGTATAAGCCCCCATTGCTGAGGGAAAAAGGTGCCGATAGCATCCCAGAGACGAGAAATGGACAGGTACTGAGGTGCTTGACCTATAGACAGCCATTGATCTGTCGATAGCGTTACATTCTATATATATTTACAATGAAAATATATATAATATATATAATGAAAACAAAATATCCCTCTTACAGAAAGGCAAAATTCATTATTCATAGCTCGGAATTAGTAAATAATTCTGTTGTATAATTTAGGAAAACAGATCTGACAATTAAACTCAATTATACTCGTCCCGGCCTGAATAAGCAGATTGAGGCTGAGATTTATACGTAAAATCAAAATTTTGTATACAATTAAATATAGAATAATAATATTTTCTTACTTATTATGTAGCTGGATAGGCACAGGGAACACAGGTATAACAACTACCACTAACATTATAATAAAAAGTCTTTTAATAACATGATAAATTTAATTATTTATCATATTTATTTCAACTTATTGAATGAGGAAGAAAACAAAAAAATATAATTATTTTAAATTTTTATTAATATAAAAATTCAAATTTAGTTTTGGTCCAAAAGGTAAAATATATACAATATCGAGGTAACGATCGCATAAAATGAACAGCCATCAAACGATTTTCAATAGCCTCCCATTGGCGCAATTTTTTTCGTTAGAGAACTCTATCGAAAAAATATCTAAAAATATATAAATACATATGTTGAGTGAAATAAAAAATATATACGTATCAGAGATGTTTCGTGTGTAATATTTAAATTCAGGAAAGGTTCCTGAGAAAAGGCTCTTGGCAGACAGACATTTCTTCAAAAGATGTGAAACCCTGAAAAGTAATAAACGGAACATTTTGACACTAGGTTATTTTTGCTTTGCTCTTTTTTTCCAGATAACAGGGATAAATGCCCTGAAAGCTAGAAAATATATACAATTGTACATATATTAACCTGAAAATTGATTACTAACAATCTAGATTTAAATTACACATATCCGCTGTCGCCTTTGCGGAGCACAAGCATGTGACTGTTACGTGACAGTAGTGGGTTCGTTTCCACTCGAGGAAGTGAAATATTTATTTACGTTTATATTTCCATTTCTTCGCTCTGGTGTTCGGGCAAAGGATGGCGTTGAGTCCTGCCATTCAACACGCAATGCCTCCAGAAATCGGCAGAAAGGGGGGAATGGAGTGTCTTAACACTAGGTTCCCTCTCCTTACCCTGCTGTGTGCGGGATATAGCGTGAAGCTGATTTTTTTAAATATCTACTCATAAGTTTTGTTAGTGACCAACAAGCTAAAATGGATGTACGATAGACCGTGTAAATGGATAAAAGAATGGACCATAATTAAACAAAGTACAATCATGAATGATGAGGAAAATGTAAGAACATAAAAAATAAAAACACATTTTTTATATAAATATATAAAAAAACCCTTAGGAAAGATTTATAAAATCCAACCCCATAAGATAAGGAAACGATGCTTTTAAATTCTGTATGGGAAACACGTACTACCGTATAAAGACACCATAAGCTGCTATTACCTATGAATGATGTGTAAGAAATTGTAAATTTATTCAAATTTGAATATAATTCGTAAATAAATAGAGTAACAGTCATCTGACTGTCAAATATCCAGTTCCTCCTCAGTTTTTTTTCGTTTTTCTAATTTTATTAACGAAATTGAGTGGCAGAAGATAACGCCCCACTTTACTTCACTAAAATTTAGTAAATCAAATAAGTAATTAATCAATTATATTAATCGTCGTTTTCATTAAGTCGTTGGGCAGGGGCGCAAAGTGTGCCTGTGTGCGACTGGCTGTGGGTTCAATTCCCACTCGATGATATAAAATATTTATTTATATTTTCATTTCTTCGCTCTGGTCAAAGCCCTGCGTTGAGTTCCGCCACTCAACACGCAATGTCTCTAGAATACGGCGGAAAATGGGAAACGGATTATCTTAACACTTGCTTGCCTCTGCCTTTCCTGCTGTGTAGGGAATACAGCGTGAAGCTGATAAACCATCTTGAGAAAATGACATCTTTTTCACTCTCTGGCAACAAATCAAAGCGCGGCATGGAGTTCTTCTATTCAATACGCTATGTCTCGAATACGTGGAAATTTTGGTATGGAGTCTCTTTACGCTACATGCCCTCTGCTATACATAATGAAGCGTGAAACTGAAGTTAAAACATTTTTAACTTAAAATATATACTAAAATAAATTCCAATACTGCCTGCGGCTGACTGTCAAATACAGAAAAACAGTTTTAATAGGTAATAATTTGTACTTTTATAATTTTGAAAATAAATATATTTTTTTAAATCCATAAGCAGACTATATTTATACGGTCCGCGCACAATTTGAAAAGTTATAATGGTCAAAATAATTGAATTATATGAATGAATGCATATTTCTATTGTATTTTTATTGAGGCCGACGTGGCGCGGTGGTGCATGCAGCATTTGATTGTAACCTCGACGGTTGTGGATTCGATCCCCACTCGGAGGAGTTATTTATATTTCGATTATTTTCATTTTTTTTAGTTTAATTTCGCCACCCAGCGTGAAATGACTTGAATTCGAGCGAAAAGTGGTAAAAAAACGAACGGGTTCCTAACAAAAATTAGAGGTCTCGAGTTTTTTCTGAAATTCAAGCTAATTCCTAGTTCAATTCAAGATAGTTTTATTAGTATATATTTTTATTGAAAGTAAATATTTCATTAGAAAATCAAAAATAACACAGAAAAGCCCGCCAACCTACACTAAGTTAGAAAAACACTACATAATATCAGGTAAGCTAAGCTAATAAGTACCTTGTTAGACATTTCATGAAAAAAAAATTCAAATATAAAATGTACATTCGATTTTTAAAAAGCCGAACTAAAATCAGTAGTAGAATTATTTGGAATACTGAAAACGAGCGTGACATTAAACTTAAATATACGCTTGCTAACATATCGAAAGGTATATGAGTGCCGATACTATTTGTATACAGTTGCTTTCGTTCGTTAACGATAGCGTAATATGTAAAATGCTGGTGTAAAAGTGAAAGTCGAATTCTTTTTTCAATTGAGTTACAATCGTGTAACTGAAAACGCTATAGGCTTTGAGTTCAATTCCCATGTAATTAATACGTGTACAAATAAGTTTACACAAATAAGTGTCCAGGTTCTACCCTGCATGTATGTTACAGTGTTTTTTATTAAAGGTTCCGTACATTTTTAGTAAAAAAAGAAGCCTTATAAGAACACTTTACTGTCCGTCCGTCTGTCTGTAAAGAGCGTTTATCTCAAGAACGCTTGCAAATATCGAGTTGGAAATCAAACAATATAATCTGATCTATGACCTCATGATTTCCTGAAAGAACACAATACAAAACAATACGATAGCGACTGTAGTAACAGAACTAAAATCCCACAGGTATTACAACACCTATATTAGTTACGCAACAGTGCTAGTTAACCGAACGTAATTAACTTTATGGTTCAACTTTAAACTCAAGTTGAACTTTGAACAACAATCGACATTACAAGAGGCGAATGTTATTTTACTATGCGAAAACATTGAGTCAATTTTACTAATCTTTGAACAAGCTTTGGGTATTGTTTAGTAGTTATAATTATCACATTCTACTTCAAGGAAATTATTTATTTCATGTTTTCATTTTTTCGATTTAGTCACTAGGCAAAGCTCGGCATTGAGTTCCGCCACACAACACATTGTGCCTCCATCATCTGGCGGAAAGTGGAAAATGGAGGTGTTATATTGGAAATCAGTGTCTTAACACTGGGTTCCCCATGCCTTAATTATAAAGCTTATTTTATAGCAATATTGCTTACTTCTTTTTTTTCAGATTCACGCTGTATCCCGCATACAGCAGGGTAGCCAGAGGGAACCCAGTGTTAAGACACTCCGTACACCACTTACACTTATTACACTTACTAAGATTTCCGTCTGCTTCCTCTTCTATGTATAGGATCTAGTTTTATGACACTCCTTTGTGTATTGATTTTGTAACCAGAGAAATCGACTGACACATAGTGAGAAAACCTTATGTGGCCCTCAACATTTTTTTTATATTTTCTAAGTATAATATTAATGTAAACGTTCTCTATTCAATCATAGCCATGTTTGATCGTTCAGTTCAGCTTCACTTAATATTGAATTCTATTAAAAAGCTAGATAAGCAAACTTCAAGAATCAAGATAAAGTTTAAAAAATAGTTATCAAAAGTCTATAAGAAGCTACTTCAACACGGAAAGTCTTAACAACTTTGCAAAGTGTTGCCAAGTTAATTCGTGTTTAAACTCCTTTTTAAGATGGAAATTTATAAACGCTGGTAACACTTATTTTTAAAGATTGAATATTTTTTTTTTTGAATACGCACAGCGATTACGGCTGTGCGTAAAAACATCTGTCAAAAAAAAAATTTGACAGATGTTTATTTTTGTAATGTGGACACCCCCTAAGAGCGGATTTTGAATAATTTTAACCCTAAAGGGATTAAATAAACATTGAAAGTTAGCGTAGCAAAAGGAACCCAGTGTTAGGTGACTTGATTTCACATATACTATCCAAACTTCAAGACCTTGCAAGTAAAAGGGCGGAATTCAACGTCGCGCCAAAAACTAAGTCACGGGGAAAGAAGATCAAGACCACAATAATCTCTCGAAGTGAGTTTGAACCTATAACTGCCGCGTGAACAGTCCGACCACTGAGCAACAATTATAAGTATTTAGAAGTATAGAAATCTAAAACAACATGAATGTTTACAATATATCTTCATTCTCGAAGTTAATTCAAAAACTTCGAATGCCTTTATCAAGTTAAATTACAATAATTTTCGTAACAATACAATTTCAAAGTCATCTAGCGTATATAAACTTATTCTAGACCTATATGAAGTAACATATGCGAAGAAGATTAATTAAATTTTATTATGTCAGTCGTCATTCGATATCGTGGCAGGATGGTTGTGGGTTCGATTCTTACTCAGAGGCTAACCTGTTGTATGTAAAAGTATTAAATTCTTTTGCAATGAGTCAGTCAGGCTGAAAAAAACGGCGTTGACATCATATAACATCTCTAAAACCACTAAAGTATGCAAAAGATGCACATGAAAACAAACTAAAATACATTAAAATTCTGTCCACAGACAAAAAATCATTCAAAATCACATAAGGCTATATAGATTTTGCATTAGCCTCCATACACTGTGAATAAAAAAACCAACCAGCTCGTAGTGGCCAGTCGAAATATCAAACTAAACTGGATTCTATTTTGAAACATTAACGTCTCCCCTCTGAATTCACATCTGCATATAGATGAAATGCACACCCGAGTGCCTTGCGCGATGTAGACCGAAACTACTGTAGTTAAGTTAATTTTTAAGTGTTTTACTTATATTACATAATTTAAAAGAGAAGACAAATTTGATTTTCGAAGACGATTGTAAGGTAGCAGAAGCTTTCGTTCAAGCTTTCGTTGCCAGGGTCAACCTTCCTGAGCATTCTACTCCACTTTAAACGGTTTTCAACATCATAGTTGGTCATTCCATTGGCTCTCATGTTCTGCATCAGGTCACCTTGTTTCCTTGGGCGTCCGGATGGTTTAACATTGTGAACAAACATATCAAGGTACTTCTTTTCTACTTTATTCTTAGGCTGGTGGGCGATGTGACCATATCATCTCCTGTCCCTACACTGAAGAGGAAGCATATGGAACGTACTGTTAAGGCATATATAGAATATAATAGAAATCATTGCGTAATGAGTGGTGAAACTCAACGTCAACAAATAATTCAATTGAAAATGTTGACCAAAGCGCGACTCTAAGCTTCACCACTCAACACGAGATGTCTCGAATGTGGAGAACGAAGAGTCTAAAGTCAAACACAGGCAAACCTGCCTACACCTACAACCTTAAAAAGCAATTGGCGGCATTTTTTACCCAATAATATTTTAAAGATTTCATGTGCGTGCATTTACCTATTCTATTTTAACAAACAAGTTTTCTTTCAACAAGATGTAGTTACTGAAACAAACAATGCACTTTCCGTACTTCTGGTAAAACTTTCACGAACTGCAAATTGAGCTGAATGTTAGAAACTTATATGACAAACAAAACACTCGTATCATTGCAAAGTCCTTGTACAAGTCCTATATACTTTATAGCCTTCAAAATACTACCAAAGACATTTCTAATGCAAAATTTATTATAACTCAGCGGGGAAGGGGAAATGAAGATAATTTATGTCGTTATTCTATCTAGAGTGGATCGAACCAATAACTGCAGCGTTGATAGTCAGACGAAGTATGCGGCGATAAATCGAAATAAATAAAAAATCTAACAATGGGAAACTCGTTCCACGTCAACTGTAGGCAAGTAATTTTTTAAAGTGTCATCGCTTATCTTATAATAACTTGCATTCGTGGTGCTTTTATGGAGAAATCGCACGCGTGGATGACGGGTTAGATAAAACCTTGCAAGTAAAAAATTAAATTAATTTATTGAAAGCGACATATTATCTTTAAAAATATATTATATAATATAGCTTTATTTTGTTTACCATGTTTATATATGAGTGCGGTTGAACAGATGCGGTACTTTCTCACATCCAATATATTCGAAGGAATGTTCTATACCACAATATGCGGAAGCAAAATGTTGCGATATAAGTATTCAAACATTTTCCGCTTCACTTGCTATGCCCTAATATAAATATATATATATATATATATATATATATATATATATATATATATCCCGTGTACTACAGGTAGTACACGGGGGATGTGGGATGGGTAAGGTTCGGGGATAGTATAAGAGGATCTCTCAAAACCCTTGTGGTAGAGACGACTAGACTAAAGGTCACTAGCATTTTACGCCTTTAAGTACACGCAAAGTCGGGTTTATATTGTCTAATATAAAAAACGACAGATTTCGAAACATTGCGTGTTAGGTGATAAAAATGAACGTGCTACGCATAGAGCGGAGAAATCAAATGAAATATTATAATTTCTCCAAATGGAAGTCGAAACCGCAACAGTCGGGCTTACAATAAGATGTTTTACCACTGCAACACGACATAGAAAACATTTTAATATTAAATAACTGATAGTTAATCCCATGAGCTTAAGTAAGCGAGGCATACGGTATCGCATTTATACAGGCGACGTCAAGGAGTAAATGAAAAGTAACTATAATATAACACAATATTCACCTGTTTTTTTTATTAAAATAAATTAATAAAAATATGAATTCCCTCGAACAGGATTTGAACCCTGAACCATCAAACTTGACCCGCCGCTATCCACATTTGTTGACCATTTAATAAATAATTCATAAGTCAAGTCGACCGAAGGGTCAGAAAATCTTCAACTTTTATTTCTTCAATGTTCAATTGTTCATCCTAACGAAGTAGGAAGATCTTCCAGAAGTATGCTCCGGCCGCAGTTGGCATACTTTCAAAGTATGCAGATGCTCATTTCTACTAATACGTACGTATATATAGTAGTTAGTGCTCGCGTATATTATATTCTCTATATGATGTCATGCGAGAAATTCGCTAAATTAAACTTTTGACAAGTTCGCTTCCTACTAAGTTAAGTGTTTACTGAGACGTTACTGAGACGGTTAAGTATTCATGGGCTTATAATTACATATTTTTTGATTTTTTTAGACTTGAGTTTTTATATTTCTTGCAAGGATTTTAATATAATTAAAACTTACTAATTATAACTATATTTTTACTTTTACGCATTCTTGCAAGCTCAATTTGACCCACTTCCTGGTGTCCGATTGAGCTGAAATTTAGATTACAACTTAATTTTGATTTTTATTCAACCCACTGAAGGCAGAGCTGGAAAGTGAGTCAAGGGACTTCGGAACTAGGAAATATAGAAAGCACTCTGGTTTGAAAAACCGGACTTGCAATAATAGAAATGGAAAGATTAAGTGAAAACTAAAAAGTAAAAAAACCTTTTTAAACTCAAACTTTTCTTCAAAAGATACTAAAATGAAAATAATAATTTTATAAAATTGAAAAAGCTTGTGCTTGTTTCGATTTAAAAAAAAAAACAAGATTTAAAACTCGATATACTTCTAGCGCTGCATATAGTGTTAAGACACTGAGTTGAGACGTCCCACTTTTCAGCTGGGAGCTTATTGAATTAGAGCCGCAACGTTGAGTTCCGCAACACTATACACAATATCTCGAAAATTGTGTAGTATAAAATTGTGTCTTAATACTAGGTAACCCTACTTTGCGGGAAAAAGCAGCGTGGAGCTATTTTTTTTATTCCAATACAGAATATTCATTGAGTCGTATACTATCATATTCCGTCACGTTATCGTAACAAGCAATCGGCTCAAATGGATGATTCAATTTATACTTAACGTGCAGCCGTAAATAATTTTTTTATATAAAATTTATATTATCGCTTAAATTGATTAAAAAATTATGTATATATTTTCTTTTTTAGGTTTTAGACTTTGTGCTAGGTGTTGTATATAAATTCAAATACTACTCGTGGACCATATCTAATTGACGAATAACATTTTTTTAAATATAAAGAAATTACTGTTAGAAATAAAAAAAAATTGATTTTATATCTCGAAAATTTGGACGAGAAATGGAAACAGAGGTTAGAGTACGAGATAATGTAGAGAAAAAAAGATCTAAAAAATTTCAGATTTATTTATTTTTATCTTTATACGAGTATATGAATCTTTATCAGTTTATATCAAAAATACAAAGTGCAAGTGATAGTGAAGTAGTGTCAGTTAAACATAATACAGACACGTCGTACTTTTTTTTAAACTTTTTCATAATTATCAGCTAATATAAATCAAAATTTAATATTTATCTGCTACTTAAAATACACTTATCGTAATTATCTAGATATCTAATTCCTAACACTTTTAAATTTAATTTGATTGATTTGTCATCTTGGCACAGCATTTTACTATTATTGGTCATAAACACACGGTCTCGAAAATCCTGCGAATAGGGAAACTAAGTGTAACCGTAGGCTCCCTCTGCTTCTATCCGCTATCCTTCTATCTGCGGGATACATCATGCAGCTATTGTTTTTTATTAAAATATATTGATTCATTAAAATCTAAAGTGCATTTTACACATGTAATCTTGAGTGAAATCCGAAAGCATCTCAGATAACGCCTGGATAGCGTTCCAAGACTAATGTCAGGCACTACTCCACTACAATAACAATCCCAGTAATTCTGCTGAGACAAAAAGCCCTGCTCCTGTATTCTATCTATATGCAGATGCGGACTAGAATAGCTTCTACAAACATTAATAGTTAAATACAATTGGAATGTAGCGTTTCGTGTACATTTCCGTTTTGGCTAAGTTTCTTGTTTAAATGGATAGTGTTTAGCGATTTAGTGACACGATTCTCCGCCTAAACGTATGCAATTGGTTGAAGAAAACGTGTGTTACATTTTTTTATTTCTAGCATATAGCAGGGCTGAAAGAGAATGACTTATGACTCACCATTCTTCGGTTATTTTCTATTTTAAAGACATTGTATTATATAGCGGAACCAAACCCCGGACTTTCAACGCTAACAAGTGGAAAACAATAAAAATATTTTAACAAAATCTATTTATCTTTTTGTCATGTATGTATACTTACAGCATCTCGTATCCACGGGATCCTTACAGTATCAGAATGGAAATTTCTAATTTAATTAATATTACATAAGACATACACACATAATAAACAGATGTATGCTCCATGGCGCATAATGAAGGTAGGCAGAGAGAACCTAATGTTAAGACTCGCCATTCTCCACTCTCTGCTCAATTTTCGAGTCATAACTTGTTGAGAGTCGAAATTCAATGTTGCGTCTTGTCTAATTACCATGTCAAGGAAATGAAAATACTTCATTCTCTCGAGTGGGATTTGAAACCACAGCCTATATATGTGGGATATACAACCAATGCAATTTTTTAAAAGAATATTACACATACATGATAAACAAATATTTAAAATGTTTTTATAGCAATTCACACAATCACAGCATTTGCTATTCATGTAATATCTATTAGGTAAATGCTTTAATCATACTTAGCACTGGACACAAGGAAATCAACCGTATATTACAAAAGCGAGTGTAATATTCACTGATAGTGGCTGTAGCTGTGCGAGAATTAATATTATCTTTCACTACAAAGTCCAATGTATGTAGTATGACCGTTTGTTAGTATTTGTATAAACTAATTGAGGCGGCGGTGGAGCAGTGGGAGAGTATGTGATCAAAAATATAGGGAGTGTAGGTTTGGTTCAAGTTCGATAGTAAGATTATATTTTAAATATTTCTCTGCCCTGGATTATAAAGCGTAGCGGTAACTTCCGCCGTTTAACATATTAGAATATCACCAATTTATCCATTTTGCACCCGACTAGTTTAACAAATATTACATAAATATATATCTACATATAGAAAACTCTACCGTTACTCACCTTTAGGGAGTATAGGAAAACACTATAAAAGGTTCCTCAAAACAACTATAGAAACGACAGAAAATGGAATTTTCCATTTCACATTTCATGTTTCAAGCAAATAAACCTACAACTAAACACATGAAAGCTTAAAAAGCTGATCTCTCAATTAGGCTTTAGAGTATGAAAATATAAGACTAATACTATCTCTAGGTTCCACATCCGCGAAATAAAATATACCGCAAAAGGGTACTTTAAGCCGACCCAAAATAAATATGACTTGTAAGCTGACAGCATACAAATAGTCCGCGTAATCTGACCGCACATACATGGACACAATTATTGTTTAAGAATATATATATACATATATTTTCAAATTAACACCTTATTCTTGAATAGCAGAGTATGCAGAGGGAAGCTAAAGTTATGACACTCTGTTCCCCACTTTTCGTTTAATTTTCGAAACACTGGATGATGCATGGGGACAGCCAAGACCTAGAGTGACAAAGAATAAATATAAAATCGGCTTCACGCTGTATCCCTTACACAGCAGGGTAAGCAGAGGGAACCTAGTATTAAGAAACTTCCCATTTACAGCCAAATTTTGGAGGCATATTATGTTAGGTGGTGGAACTTAACGCCGCGTTTTGCCTCGACACCAGAGCCAAAAAATTAAAATATTAATTTTCTTAGTGGGGATCAAACCCACAGTAATTGGCCTTATTTTCATTTTCTCGAATGGGAATCGAAGCCACAACACTGTCCCGTTTGCTAGTTTCATAATAATATAAAGTTTATTACTCAGATCTATCCATTCTAATAATATTAGGTTACAACAAAAGCGATCTTTAGGGATTCGCTTGATGTATATATCGGCCTGAACGTTATATATAATTAAAGCGTTATATATAATTTATAACGCTTTACTATTTACGTATTATCGTATAACATGAATTTATGATATTTATTACATCAACTATATAGTTCTAGTATATTTATTTTGCGGATTTTTTAAAATTTAAATCCGTAGTTTCCGAGATTAGTGCGATCAATCAAATAAGCATTTCACTTTTATAGAATAAGTATAGAGTATAGATGACGCAAGGAGTATATTACAAATTAAACCAAATAAACGAACCCTATAATAGAAACAATAAAAACAAATTCGTGTTAGTATTTCAAGCATGTTTTACATCTAAATCTTTCTTCTATTGCTTTCTAGAAGCTAATTGGGTGAAATAATTACGCCCAAGTAATTACGCAATTTGATATATATTATAGCGTCCAGATGTTGTGTAATGTTCTTTTTTGTGTTTATTTTATATTGGTTTTAGTGTGACACACGATGTATTTTAATCAGACTGAACGCGGAGAACAGAGTGTCTTAGCTCTGCCTGCTCTGTCTGCTCTGTCGCATGCGGGATACAGCGTGAAGCTGAAAAAAAATATATATATACTAAATTTAGAGCAAAAACAAACAATAGAACGCATGTACATCTGTGTTAACTTTTTACCCAATTGCAGAATTTTTGTATTTTTAACGAGCGCATTCTTTTATTAACAGTTCAATCGTAGTAACAATACAGTTTACAAATTGTTGTCATATTTATTTATATATTTTTTTTAGTATTATGTAGACAAGGATAAGCTAATAAAAAGGCACTTATTTCATATGAGTAAGCTGTTTCCGTTTTACAAAGGTAAAATGGTATAAAAAAATTACTTACATCCGGCATATCGATACTACCCTATTTTAAAGACCTGCCACCTTAAAGACGTTCAACGTAACTGTTGTTACATGAGTTGATAGATGATGGTGATCACTCACCGTCAATTAACTGTAAGGTCGTTTGCTTTGTATTTCCCATATTATAAAAAACATTTTCCCGCATAGCAGGGTTGGCAGAGGAAACCTACTGTCTCGTCAGACCATTAAATGAAAAAAATATTCTCATAAATTGGGTTGATATATAGAACGTTCTCACTATCTGTAGTATTGAAGAAAATAAATAAAAAGTCCACTCACGGTTAACGCTGAGTATATTCAACACCATTTTAAAGTAAATACAGTTTGAGCACAATGATAAATTACGACACAGTTAAACAAAATCTCACTATGAACGCGACGGTTGTGGGTTCGATTTCTACTCGGAAGAATGAATCATTTCCATATCCTCGCTCTGGTATACAAATTGCAGCGTTGAGTTCCGTCAATCGACTTACATTATGTCAGAAAGATACAGCGTGAAAGTAAAAAATAAGTTTGAAGCGGTATTTCGGCATCGTCCCAAGGTATCGAAGTTAATTGAAGTAATATTTCGTAAGTGCA
>JBAIZZ010000738.1:0-13451 GCA_037355905.1 Heliconius aoede | reverse complement strand
TACTCGGAAAACTCAGAAAAATAATAACATAAAAGTATAGTTGATGATAAAAAAAACAGGTAATGATAAATTACTCTAGACATCATTGTTGCCACAGTCATATATCATTTTAATAGAATAAGATGCTTACAATTAATATTAACTGTCATCTTTTGTTTGAAAAATCAGTTTGTAAGGTAATTGCCAAGTAAATATTTATAGTTTTTTGTAGCGTCATTTTTGTTAATGTTACCCATGAGAAAATCATATAAATCTTAAATTTGCATTAAGTATCTGCGAATGGACGAAATGGACAAATAACTCAACATCCTGCCAACTGATTTTGATGTTTTTTTTTTTTTATTGAAAAGGAAACACTTTAAGGGTAGTTTGATGAGAGTCTGGCTAGATTCTCATTATGGTATTCGGTGAAACTATTTTTTTTTGTTAAAAATTGTAATTTAAATAAAACTTTTTGTAATTTTAAAAGTGTTTAACAGATTATTTCATCGAGTAGGAAATGCTGAATGTAACAAAAACTTTTACGTAAAATTTTTTTAAAAAATATCTTGAGGCAAATATATATTAATTACTGTTAATGATGTGAATATTTAATTTTAAAGACAAATTACCTCAGTTAGCACCACCGCCACCGCATGCAAGGTCATACACTATCCCACACACATTGGTCTTATATTATTAAATATATATAATCTATAAGTTCTTCTTCATAACTAAGAACGCATAGATTATTTGCGAAAAATTCTATAATTTGGCTTAGTTATACGCGCTCAATAAATAGTACATTGACATCAGAGAACGGGGTTTTTATCTTGTGTTTTTACACTAAACTTAATAATGATGAAACAAAGTCACCTAATGAAACTAGTTTCTACTTTACATTCAAATATTTCTATTATTTAAGTATTCAAGTATTAACGGTATATCTGTCTGGGAAGATGATTGAGCCATTGGCTATTTCCCTGGGATCTTAGTCTATATTGGATAATTTCAAAGATTGAGACGTACAACTCTAGGAAAGGAATCTTTTTCTATATTAGGTTACACAAACTGAACACAATTACAGTATAGTAATACTTTTGAAATACCAAAAATAATCTTAGTGTAGACATAAAGGGAACTAAAGTAACCAATAATTTCTAAGTGAAACTGACTATGACAGATATTTTGAAACGTTTAAGTAACGGAGGAAAAAACTACAAACAGTATAATAAAGTATCCAAGGCTGAATTATTTCTTGATAGGAAATTATTTTGTAGCACGCCAGTAGTGGCGGTACTAACAATGGGTTTTGATGAATAGTAATTAAAGGGAACCGTGCACAAGTAGGTTTTATGCATGAATGTATAATTGTAGTTTTCTTATTTAGACAGTCTATGTATTATATATGTATAATGTATATTCTTTAGTGTTAAAATATTTTTCTCCACTTTCCACCAAACTTTGGAGAATCCCTCCAATGGCGATTAGAGGCCACGTCGTTAGGTTCAATATCTTCTCAGGAAAAATTATAAATAATTTTCATTGACTTGCTCTAGTATATAAATCGCGGCGTTGAATTACGCCATTTAACTTGAAAATTGGGCAGTAGGTACCTAAACTAAATAGCCTAGTAAATATATATAGAACACATAAATTTAATCCCTCTTTCATTTGGTGTTATATCATCAGATCGGTCTCCTCCGCGACGGCCAACTCCTAGCTGAGGATTCACCAGAGGAAATTCTAAGAAGGTACGACTGTGATACACTCGAAGAAGCGTTTCTGAAGATGGCGTTGAGACAGCACGAAACGCCCAGACGAAGATCGAGTAAGTATACATTGTTGCGACTTCAGTTAATCAGTTAATTAATAAATCAGAGCGAAGATATGAAAATGTCAAATATTTAATTCGCTCGAGTGGGAATCGAACCCACAACCGTCGCGTTTAAAGTCAGAAAAAAAAACAATGAAATATTTTATTCTTCCTTTTATATTTGAAGTCACAATTATTGCGCTTACTAATGTATATTAAATATGCCACGATACTCTTTTAAAAACGTTTTTATTCTCACATAGTATCTTAACATAACTCTAGGTTCCCTCTGCCTATAAGGTAGCCAGAGGGAACTTCACTCCGTTTTACACTTCCTTGCCGAAATTCAAACATTGCTTATTACCAGAGCGATCAAAATCATTCATTCATCTTTCCCGAGTAAGAATCGACCCCACAACCGTCATGCTTAAGACAGCCGCTGCGCCATGACACGGCACGATAATTATAAAAATAAAAGTTAATTAAAATCGTTGTTTTATAACTACTCAATTTTATTTTTATGTTTCTTCAGTACCTATAAGGTAATTTGTGCGTCATACAATCTATACAATACACCTGCATATAAACGAGTGTATATAAATAATTTATATTTAATTTTTTTATTGATCGTTAAGAACCTATAATATATATATATAACCTATAATATATATATATAAATAACTTTTAAAATGACTCATAAATTACCGTGTACTTGTAAACGTAGCTATAACTGTATGCGTTGTAATTTAGAACTGTGCTCCAATGGAATACTGAAAATGAAAATATTATTAAAATATTATATTGTTAGCGAACTCGTGAAAAAGAGCGTAGATAGAGGGTACGTGAGACGGCCCTC
Source organism: Heliconius aoede (assembly GCA_037355905.1). Classification (NCBI taxonomy): domain Eukaryota; kingdom Metazoa; phylum Arthropoda; class Insecta; order Lepidoptera; family Nymphalidae; genus Heliconius; species Heliconius aoede. The sequence continues at coordinate 10,800 of JBAIZZ010000738.1, read as the reverse complement.
ATTGGAAGGAAACTAAAATTAGAAATAGAAAATTCAATTATATTAAATTTCAAATCACAAAAACACAAAGAGGGGGTTGTATTTAAAAAAAAAATTCTGACTACTCTGCTGTGTGTGGGATACAGTGTGAGGCTAAATGATAATAAAGTGACAAAAATAAAATCTTAATTACTTTAATTAATTAATTTCAAATGTTTAAATGTCAAAGGATGAGATTATAATCTCTTGAATTCTCGTATAGGACATTGTAGAACGGATTGGCTATAATAATGGAATGGAAAATGCATAAAAAATTAAAACTATACGATACGTTATTGACACGCACACACTAACATAAGTGAGTAAGGCCACCATTGCACATGTTAATTTAAGTACCTACATGTCCTTTTGTTTTTCCTAATATATATATATATATTTGTATTTTTTCTCATGTGCAATAAAGTATTATTATTATTAAGACTTATGGGAGTTTGGACAAATTCCAAAAGATTTTTACAGGTGATACATTCTTAAATAATTATTTAAATCTATTTCAGCTCTTACATCTTCACCCGATGTCGTACCAGAGAATAATATGACCAACGACATCCAATACGACTCTAGAGAAGATTTCAACGTGGTCACCTGTAGTACTGATGTGAGAATCACCTCTTTTTAGAGTTCCCTATTCTCTCGAGTGGGAATCAAATCCACAACCATCAAATATATCCTTGCATTGAATATTTTTGTAATTTTTTTTTTATAAATTGTAATTTTTTATAATATGATTGTGCGAGAATTTAAAAAATTATAATACGAAATCAAGTCACGCAATCATAAGCACGCAACAGAGATTAGATCTAATACGTGGATATATTTAATAAAGAAAATAATTAAAAGTACAAGGTCACAAGGTCGAGTTTGTATGAAATAAACAAATTACGAGTATGTATAATGATTTATTTTTCTTTATTCAATGTAATAGTTACTTTATATATATCTGTTGTTTTTTTATTATTAATATTTAAAAAAAAATACATATATAATATTATTTACTGTTATTTAGTAACTGTCAGTTTAAAAGAAATGAGTAGATCTTACGTAAAAATATTTTTTGATATTTTTATATATTAATTTCAAGAATGTCGAATCGCGGTGCAATGATACACGATAGCTGTGGGTTCAATCCCTATTCGTGGAATGAAAATTTTTAATTTCAAATGCTGCGTTGAGTTTCTCCTCAGAATACACAATATCGCGAATTTAGACAGACAGTGGAGGACAGAGTGACTAGACATGAGTTGTTCTCCGTCGATTCAGTTATGTGCAGGATACAGCGTGACACACAAAAATGAATAAAATTTGAATATTAAAATTATCTTAATTCCAGATATTAACGAGTAAAGAAAAACCCGAACCCATGAAAAACATGAAACAAGGACGATATAAAGCAGTGTTCATAAAGAGCATACAGCAATTCGCAAGGCATCCCGGGTAAGTTATAAATAAAAGATAGGTATTTTCTCAACTACATTAGTAAATGTTTTCCTTAAAAGAACTTCTCCGAAGAAATACATTATGATTTATTGTTCAAATAAGAATGTACGGTAGTAACTAAAGTAGGGTCAAACGTATAGTTAAAATATCACATTGTGCCATATCAATATTTCCGTCTCTCTGTTCACGTAGAACCACCATATTGGATGACGGAAGGAATTTGGTTATACGTGATATTCATAACAATATTGAGTTGTGATAATATTAGTAATAATACTATTCTAATAATAGACTGTGTTAAGGTTTTTTTTTTAATGATGAATCGGAGTTACGATAGACACTTATTAATTCTGTAACATATTTTTAAGGAAAATAGAGATAACATTTAATTTTTATTTCAATTTTACGAGGCCGTCGTGGTGCAGAGGCACACGAGAGGGGAGAGGGGTTATGAGTTCTATTTCCCCCATCTGGTAACAAGGCAAAGCAATTTAATGTCTTAACGCTAGATTATCAGGTTCCCTCTGCCTACCCTGCTATGTGCGGGATGCAGCATACAACTTTTAAATATAGAGACTTGTATTTATTTCAGTGGACTAATATTCTCCGTGCTATTCCCCATCATAGAAGTGGTAGCGTTCTTCCTGGCGGTGGGTCACGATCCTATAGGACTTCATGTGGCCGTTGTGAATGACGAAGCGACTTATTTTAACGGTAAGTTCATTCATATATTTTAGACAAAAAATATTTTATTTTCATCTTCACACTATATCCCGGACACAGCAGGGTAAACAGAGGAAACCTAGTATTAAGACACTCCATTTCCCATTTTCCGCTGAATTCTGGAGGCATTGCGTGTTGAGTGGCGGAACTCGGCGCAGCGCTTGGCCTCAGCACTAGAGCGAAGAAATGAAAATATTAAATACTTCATGTCCTCGAGTAGGTATCGAACTCACAAACAGCCGCGTCTCGTTTACATTCAATTTCATAACTTACCAAGGATTCAATTGTCAATAAATAAAAAAAGTCAAACAAAAAACGTAGAATAGGGCGTAAACGATGAGTCAGGGTGCGTTAAGAGTTGGTATTATGTGTTGGTTAAGTAAAAACGTTCGATATGTGATATATTTTTTTAGCTTCGGCCTGTGTCCCGCATATAGACCATGCTACAGACAAAGGTTAAAACATCACAGACAATGTTAAAACACTCCGTTCTCGACATTCCGTTGAAATGTCGAGACATTGCGAGTTAAATATAAAAATATTTGATTCCCACAAGTGAGAATCTAACCAACAACCATTGCGCTTATAGTCTAACGCTTGTGCCCCTGCGCCACGACAGCTTCTACAATTTAATAACCATTTTAAGAATTCTATTTTCAGTTAGTTTCGATACATGCAGAAATAGTAACATCACGACAGTGCGAATGCGGGAGGACGAGACGTGTGAACAATATATGTTGAGTTGCTGGTTCCTCCAGGAGATGGAAAGTCGTAAAATATATCCGGTAATCTTTTATTTTAGCTTTCATTTTACTATTTTTTTAGCTTCACGCTGTATCCCAAATAGCAGGATAGGCAGTGGGAACATGGGTATCTCCCGTTAAAACATTACACAGCGTCACTGAGTGGGCAGAGTAGGGAAGAGGGTCCTCTTTGAGAGCCTATCGAAGGCGGCGAGGGCGTCCCCTGCGCCCGGACCCGGACTTCGGCTTGCGGCCGTCGGTCGTCTGAAAAATATATGTTTTATTTTTTAGACGCAATACAATACAGTGGAAGAAGCAAAATACGCCGTCGCCAAACACCACCTGTATGGAGCTCTACATTTCCCTAACAACTTCAGTGACGCGCTCTCCACGAGAGTCACCGAAGGGCGGGTCGACAATGAAACCGTCGACGAAAGTACTATTAGCGTTTGGGTGGATATGACTGGTAAGTTTTTTTTCTTTAATAAAAATATACTTCAATAGAGGCCGTGGCGCTTGGGCATAATAGTGTGATTGTAACGCGACGATTGTGGGTTCGATTCCCATTAGAGAAAATGGGATGGGAATTCCCATTAAAAAATATATTGAATATTTAAATTTTCTTCGCTCTGGTCACTCAATACGCAACACCTTCAAAATTAGGCGGAAAGTGGGGAACAGAGTCTCTTAACACTGGGTTCCCTCTGCCTACCTTGCTGTGTGCAAGTTAATAGACATTATTATCTATACTAATATTATAAAGCTAACAGTTTGTTTGGTTAAGCGTGTTAATCTCAAAAACTATTGATTCTAAGTTTCTTTTTTTTGTGTTCATTTATCAAGAAAGGTTTTACGATAAGTTAAGTAGTAAATATGAGGCCAATTGTTGCGCAGGGGCACAAAATGTAAACGCGACTGGTTGTGGGTTCGTCACCACTCGAGGAAGTGAAATATTTATTTACATTTATATTTTCATTTTTTCGTTCTGGTGTCGAGACAAAGCGCGGCGTTGAGTTCCGGCACATATGACATAATGCCTCCATATTTCTGTGTACGGTGGGGAAAGGAGTGTCTTAACACTAGGTGCCTGCCTACCTTGCTATGTGCGGAAGATACAGCGTGAATTTGATAAACAAAATAGTAGTAAATATGGTTAAGGTTAGGCTATATCACGTTATTATTTTTAATGTAACCCACTGTTCTGGCGGTCAGCGGCTATTTTGTAATACAACACCTAATTTTAATCCAGTTTCTACTGAGGTAGACGTCACGTAAACTCGAAAGATATTGTGTTTAATGTCATTTATTTCATAAAATTCTAGATGTAAATGATTATATGTTTACTTTTCAGATTATCAAATATCGCATTTCATCAAAATGCAAATGCACAAAGCCTATGAGAAGTTCGCGAGACGGTCCATGGCGGCGTGCGGGAAAAACGAAGACCTCGTACAGGTATGAAGTTTTTTATATTTATATCACCATATCCATTGCGTAAAGGATAAAGATATTAATTATTATATTAATTTCTCATAAAATATATTACATTTTCAACATAAATATCTGAAATTAAACCACGTTGATAGATTTATGCAAATAATAAAATTAAAACAATATGTGTTAGTTACCATTATCATACCATCTTAATGCTTGCGTAAGTGCTTTTAAAATCCTATATGTACCAACGCTCTACGTTGTATCCTCATAGCAGGGTAGGCAAAGGGACCCTAGGAACCTAGTGTCAAGATACTCCGTTCCTATTTTCTAACACATATATTTATATTAAACTGTCAGAAAGTATACAAAATTGAAAAAAAAAAAACCGAAGTTGCCTTTTTTTCTAGATGCCAGTACGATTCCAAGAGCCCATATATGGTACCATGGAGGCAGAAGTGGTAGCGTACATGGCACCAGGTGTGATGGTCACGTAAGTGTAGTTATTGTTGTTTATATTTATTCAGTTTGACGCTACATCTTACATACAGCAAAGGAGAAAGAACCTAGTGTTATGGCACACCCTTTCTCACTTCCCGCCGAATTCTAGAGGCATCAAGTGTTGAGTGGCGGAGCTCAACGCCACTCTGCGTTTTGCATTTTCTCGAGTGGGAACATTTATTTACGTTTATATTTTCATTCTTTCGCTCTGGTGCCGAGGCATAATATATTCTATAAATCTGTTCCCCACTTTGCGCCGAATTCTCGAGGTATTATGTATTGAGTAGTGAATCTATAGCAACGCTTTGCCCTGTTACTTGCCTGAGAACATTTTTTTTGTTTATATGGACTTCTTTAACTTATTTACTTATTAACAGATTTTAATTACCATTTTTATAATTATATGTAATTCTTCAAAAATTCCAGTATAATATTCTTCCTCGCGGCAATAGTAACATCCACACTGATGATATCCGACCGCCTCGAGGGCGTGTGGGAGCGCAGCGCCGTCGCAGGGGTGCTCCCCAGCGAGATGCTGCAAGTGCATGTTCTGCTGCAGTCACTTGTAATACTGCTGCAGGTGGGTTAGAGATAGAGGGAGATATAAGGATCTTGGTATCTTCAGTAGTAGTGCATTTTACCAAATATATATTTTATTAATATGTATTTATTTAACATGTAATGTATTCATTTAACATGTAATATGTATTTTCCCATTTATAATAAAATATATGTACGAGTATTTCAGAAAATATTTCTCCTGTTGCTTTGTAAAATATTTTTATAATTATTATTAAAATATTTTTTTTTCAATTTCAGACACTCGAAATGATGATAGTATCCTATTTAGGATACAACTTGCCCTACAGAGGGTCTCTGTGGACCATTGGGTCCCTCTTATTCCTGCAAGGTCTGGGAGGAATGTGTTACGGATTCCTCCTATCCGTTTTATGTTCAAGTTACACGTTATCCTTCTTCATAGCTACGGGTAGTTTCTATCCCATGATACTGTTGTGTGGTAAGTGTGTTTCATATTGGTCTCATAAACGATATTTGTAATATATAACCATAATTAACGTAAACACCATATTATTAGAACAATTATAAACTCATTGGAATTTTAATTAAATTTAATAATAAAAAAAAATATCCTCGTGCTACAATAACTTGAGTCTTAATGTTTAAAAAGTCCCAATTTTACCTAGATAAATATTATTGCCTACATTGTCTTGTACTGAACTACCCCCACTCTCTCCGCAGGTATTATCTGGCCACTAGAAGGTATGCCAAACATTCTCCGTCTTGTAGCCTTCGTTCTCCCATTTACAGTACCAGCTAAGTCACTCCGCCATATGATGGAGAAAGGATCCACTATAATGGACCCTGACGTATATTGTGGATTCATTATTACGATAGCTTGGATTTTCGGTGCTTTAGCGCTATGTTTTTTGAGGTTAAGATTTAGAAAAACATAGTCTTTTTGCTTTTTCTTGTATTTTTTTTTGTGTATGGGTCAGTTTGTATTTAACTTTTATTTTTAGTGCAGTTGAAACTTTAATATGAATTTTATACCGTCATTCTTCTCTTCGAACGTTATACTAGAGTATGAGAAAAAAGAAGACTGTACATTTTGAATGTAATATTCATATTTTCTTTATGTATATAAAAAACATAGAAAAATTATATTATAACTTATAATATATGTTTATGGTTATTAATATAATATCTTCTTTTTTGTGTGAAATAATTTAGTTTATATTATAAGTTAAAAGAAATGTGATGTATTTATGAATTTAATAATTATGTTTCTATGACAAAATACAAAAATAGCTTATATTACATATTTAATTGCAATTTTTAAAAGTCAAGACAAAAATAGGAAAATATCATAAAAAATATATTTTTCCCACGGGTTATGTGAATGTGAATGTATGTATGTATGACTGCTTGTATGACTTTATGTTCCATTAATGTGTGGGAACTGATTTTATTATACTGTTTTAAGGGTGAAGTAGGACATATTTTAAACAAATTATTGTATAGGTAATATTTAATTTCTATCAAAAAGTAAATTCAATTTACTTTTTAATAGAAACTAGTTTATTTTTAAGATCAAAATTAAAAACATTCATATGATAACAGTGTGAAATTTAAAATATATTGAAAATTCGACCGTTATTAACGGTTATATTATTTAATATATTTAAAATTTATTAATTCTTATTGAAATATATTACAAATGGAATTAGAATATAAATAATTGGTGATGATTATATTAAGGAAATTATTTTTATGTTGGCTGTACAATATATATATATGTATACATTTAAAGCTTTTCATGTAATTGTGAATTACAAAGAAAGATTTAACAATGATTATTATAAAATTTTTCTTTAATGCATTTCTTTTAAATAATTTTTAAATGAAGATATAAAAAATATGGATTTATCGGTAGGTAGCAATTTCTATTATATTATTAGGAATTTGGAAATATGGACTAGGACGTACATATATACTTTATTGTGTTATCAAAGCCTTAACTGATAAGCTTCGAGCGTCATTGTGATTTATATTTAGTTTGTTTGTATGTTTATGGTTTTATTATATTTCTGTAAAATAAAGTGCATTTTAAATATTTTGTTTTTGATTTTTTTTCTTTAAGGCCATCAAGCAACTACATAACTAATAGATCTCTAAAATATTGCTTAAAAATAGATTATTAATTATACGATTAAACGCAGTCAACGCAAGCATGTATTCATATTAATAATTATTAATATTACATAGTATTTATATTTCTTTTTTTCTCTACTAAATCAGCTTCACGCTGTATCCCGCATACAACAGGGCAGGCAGAGGGTACCTTGTGTTAAAACTCTCTGTTCTCTCCTTTCCACCGAATTGCATTGCGTGTACGTTTAAACATAATCCTTTATAAAAAAATACTCATATAGTCATATTCTTTTATATTTATCTAGGTAGCATTGGTTGACCTAAGAACTTGTTACCAATTAAAATTCAATTATTCAATGTTACCCTAAGAATCATACTTACGCAGATTGACTGTATATATTAATTTTTTTTGTAAATTTGCCGACCAGTTGTCTCGCAGCAAAAATGGATAAAGTATTTTATCATTATGTATAGTATATATATAGTAGTATAGTGTATTCATTAATGGAAAATGAATATATAATAGATCATAAAAAAAAAATTAAAATATTTATGAAACTTTATTTATATATTAAAAATATATATATTTTTACATAATATTATTACATTTTCCGATTAACTCAAGTAATATTCAATATTTATCTGTACCAGTGTAATATACTTTATTTTTGTTTATTTTATTTTTTTTCCTCTTGTATATGTTTTGTCTTTTGTCTCTGCACTAGAAAGTTTTATCTATCTATCTAATTTATTTATATTACTTCTCTTCTTTTTTCACCCAAAGCCACTTGTATTTCACTAAAGCTTTTCCCTTTAGTTTCAGGTAAGAAAATTGCTATTATAGCAAAGAAAACGACACAAACGCAACAAAATGTCCAATAAGTATAAGCTGGTCCCAACGCCTGTATCATTAATGCGAAATATTTAGTGGAAAAGAAAATTGTTATAGTAGCCGATGTGGTACTGATGGTGCATCCAATTGCCCTTGCTGGACCCTCGAATAGTTCTGAAGCAACTACCCATAGAAGACATCCAATACCTGTAAAATTCATAATAATATATGAAATACTCGTATTATGACTACTCTGATTCCCACCCACCGTCTAATTTTCAAGACAGTTTGTATTGTTACCAGAGCGAGGAAAAAAAGTAATGAGTTCCTTCGAGTGGGAACCAAACCCATGACATTTACATTAACATTCAGATGCCGTGCCGCTGCGTCTCTACGACCTCTGTTACCGTTAAAATATTTTTAGCATTATTATGGAAACTTACCGATCGAGTAATTCATTATGATCAGAACCACCGATGTAACTGGTAGGTAGTTAATTATACCGGTCACCACATTACCGTTCACTTCAGACACTTTGAAAAATATCCCAAGTCCCATCTGAAAATACAGTTTATTAGTTACATAGAATTGTTATAATATATTTCAATTAGTTATATTTATTAAAAACTTATTTAATCACACTCTACCAAATAACAAAATTACACTACTACTATAACTACTATTATAAAATTGTCAAACTGTAGATGCTATAGTTGTGGGCTTAATTGTATGTACATCAGAAAGTAAAAAATAAAATGATGCGTCACCAAAATTCAGTCAACAAAGAATAAAATTTGAAAAAATAAATAAACTTACCATGCCAATAAAGATACCAACGAGAGTGCACAGCAAAATAATCCTCCGTCCAAACTTATATGTAATAAAAGTTGTACAGAAACTTGCCACTAGCTGAATTACACCAATAATAACAGACACTACTTCAGGTGGAACATTGGTATTGGCAGTTTCCATGATGGTTTGTAAGTAAAATATAACAGCATTTGTACCGATTAATTGACTGCCGGCCCCAAGACATATTCCCAAAGCTAATGCTTTTAAAAATATTTTGTTCTTAAATAACGCTATTTTGTCAATTTTCTCCTTAGTTTTGTTCTTAGAAACCCTGTATTCTTCTATTTCCTCTCTCGCTATGATTTCGGAATTACGTATTTTAGTTAGTACTTTTAAAGCTTCATCTACGCGACCTGGAAAGATTTAAAGACAGTCATCGTTGGAACTTGTCTTCTTGCCTAGCTGATTAACTTAAATAATTGACTTTCACCGTTCAGCTTATTGGATCTCACCATCACACAATCTACGACCTTCCTTATCACCTTTACAATCTAACACTGCAACATTTCGAAATAATGACCACATACCCATAAGATTGCATTATTCTTTATTTATTTGTTTCTGCTTATTATATTGCTGTTCTTAAGCTAATATTTTACCATCAGTAAAGTATGTATATTAATATTGTAATACCTCTAGAATATAGATGAAATGGTGTCTCCGGTAAAACCAGCAATGGCAAATATAACACAAACAATGCACTCGCGAACACTATGCTGAAAGTGTTATACGGCAAGAACGGGCCTATAGACAACGTGAAAAGTACTCCCATCGCTGAGAATAACTGTAGAAATGTGCCTAGAGACCCTCTATGTTCTTTCTGGAAAAATAACAAAAAAAATCTTATTAACCAACGTATGTATGTTGTGTAGAGGCCGGCGTGGCGCAGTGGCATAAGGGTGTGACTGTAACGCGACGGTTATGGGTTCGATTCCCGGTCGTGAGTGAAATATTTCTTTACGTTTATATTTCCATTTTCTTCGCTCTAGCGTCGAGGCGAAGCACGGCGTTGAGTTCTGCCACTCAACACGCAATGCCTCCATTGTCCTCTCAACATGCAGTATTCGGCAGAAAGTGGGGAACGGAGTGTCTTAACACCGAGGTTCCCTCTGCCTACCCTGCTGTGTGCGGGATGCACCGTGAAGCTGAAAAAAAATGTACATTTTTGGTGGTTTGACTTCCATAATATTATTTCTTACTGTGTGAAAACTAAATAAAAGAGGAATGAGGCCATCGCACAGCGACACGTCATACAAAAACGCGAGGGTTGTGAATTTAGCTCCCACTCGAGGGAGACACTTATTTTCTTTTCCTCACTCAACTCAATTAGTAACAACTTACACTGGCTATCTCAGAAGCATACACTTGTATCGCAATCATCATGAAACAATCCACTGCTATCATAACTGTTCGACATGTAATAAAAATCCACACTTTATCGGCAAAAATCAAAATAATCGCCGAACAAAGTTTCGGTATTGATATTAGTATTATTGAATTCCTTCTGCCCATTCTATCTAGGAATATACCACTTGTCATGCTACCTGAAAAATTTATTATAGAATA
>JBAIZZ010000737.1:0-13460 GCA_037355905.1 Heliconius aoede | reverse complement strand
TGAGAGGCGAGTGTGTGTATCGTCCACCTAACGATAATATACATTCTTATTAGATATTTCTAACATTTCGACACGGGTAGATTTTATATTTTAAGGTTTGTTACTACTGTCTTATATTTCGCTTAAAATTGTCTAGTTCTGAGCGATTGACAGACAATGCACGGATTCTACTCGGCGTAGAACGCTGAAAATTGACAGGTTTCTTGGGGAGTGTAGGTGAATACTTAAAGATGTCCTGTAATTCTTGAGAATTTAAATTAAATTAGTTTTTTTAATGAAAGCCGACGTTCTGAACACACACTGTTTTATTTGTTTATATTAAACATGATTGGAATGAAGAACCCACAACTAACGCTATTAGAATCAGATACTGTGCCACGATGGAATCAAAATTGTCATATATATTATGAAAAAAATATATACCTCAGATATGACATACAATGTAAGAGCAATATTACAGAAACCAATTGTTCCATATTTTCAGACAATCTATCAATAAAAAAAAACCATTATATCGGCGGTCGCATCTCATAGCTTCTATGTAACTTGATATCCAGCAAAAGTTTTACCCCCCACGGACTATCTTCTATAATGATATATTTAAAAGTCGTTATTATAAGGAAATCCAGAAATGTAATAAACTATGTATTTTATGTTTTAGATAAAACCATGTGATTCTTCCTATGAAATTGTTGATTTAATAAGAAATATAAAAGGATAGGAGGTTCAATTCCGAATGAGACAATTAAATAACCCAATTCTTAGGTGAGCTTTTTGTCGTTAATCATCGTGGGCTTGACTTATTAAATAATATATTTTAAGTAAGGATAACCTACTCAACAATAGAAGCTTAGAAAAAAATCTAAAATAACAGATAACAATAGGAAAAAAAAACATAATTATTCCGTATATTATTTCAAAGGACTTGACAAAACAAATATTCTAAATCTGTACGGAATACCACACATGAGGACACGCGGTGTTTCTGTTCAAATGGAAGCCAGATTGTTAGAAATCCTTATTTAAACTAATAAACAAAGCCAAGCGTGCTTATTGAATCACATTTATTTTTGTACTAGCGGCGTGCCTCGGTTTTGCTGCAAGACCCATACTTTATATTTATATTAGCTTCACGCTGTAACCCGCACACATCAGGGTAGGCAGAGGGAACCTAAGTAAATAAGTAATTCACCTCCTCGAGTGGGAATCGAACCCACAACCGTCGCGTACCCTTGTACCACGATGAACCATACTTTTCATCATATAACTAATATAACCAACAATTTAAATATGTTACAAAAAATTTGTTGTTCCAATACAGAGTATCTAAACACTACGTACACTAGTGCGATTTAATAATAGAAACGGCTTTTTTTTAAATTCTATGCAGTGAAACGACAGACTTTTATAGGAATATAACGTATTTTATTTTTTTGTCCGGCAAAATCAATATTTAAATTAAATTACATAATATTCAATAAATCTAGAATTCTTATTAGGAGAATAAAACAAGACAAATATTGGATTCATAATTATATAAATTAATCTAATTCGTTCGTACTACCGTCCAAGATAATATTTGAGGGGAATCGAGTCTAATTAATTGAAATTCGATTTGACATAATACTGAGCACTGACACTTGATTATGTCTTATTACTGTCTGCCTACTCAACTAATGGACGTGAGTTATCTGAATTATCACCATCATCATTATCATCATCAAGATGGTCATCATTATCATGATCGTCATCATTATAATCATCATCTGCTTGTCTTTATTCACAGTAGCATGTAGACCCGCCACTGAGAATTCTAGAGACCAGTCGTGGCGCAATAAGCGCGACGGGTTGTGGGATCGATCGAAGAAATTTAATATCAAATATTTTCATATTTTTCCTCTGATGTTGAGGCAAAATGCGGCCGCTCAACACGCAATGCCTCCAAAAATCGGCGGAAAATCGGAAACGAAAGTGTCTGAACACTCCCTCCCTCTGCTATCCTGCTGCAAGCTCTTGAATCCTATAAATACACATCACCTATTCGTTTTATTTCGTTTGATACGCCGATTTAAAAACAAACTGTGTGCCTTTGAACGCTTTATTTTGATCTTCACTGGCTATTAGCTTTACCGAGATTGGATGTAAGTAATTAATTTTGTTCTAAGGACGCCTCAGTTCATGGCCGCTCCCGTTTTGTATGAAGCGTAACGTCTCAACGTTCCTGTGAGTTAACGAATGAAAGGGAAAGTTGTTGAATTATATTAATTTATTTACTTTTAGTTATTTTAGTTTAGCGTTAACGAACTTAAATATTTTTAAAGGGCAGACATGGAGCAGTGGCAGAAACGTACGAGGCGAAACGCGGCGTTGAGTACCGCAACTCAACACATTTAGCTTTTAAAACCTGACAGAAAGTAGAAAACGGAAGTATCTTAATGGAAATTGAGTGTCTTAACTCTAGGTTCCCAGTTTCCCTCTGCGTGTGCATATCTGGAGACAGCGTGAAGTTAAGATAATTACAATTATTATACGTAACATAAAAATAAAGGTTAAACATAGTAAATCATTTACAGTGAATGTATTATATTTTAGTTTCTCATACTGCAAATGTTCACATTTGTGTCGCGATGGTGGAGTCCTTGTGTTGCTAATAATATATAATTTATAGAAAATATAATTTTAATAATTTAAATTGTCTAGGAATATCTAGGTCTAATATTGATAGATTAGGTGGTCATATTAGAACGAATTCTGGGGATCGAATCTATAACGAGGCGCGTTTACAGTCACACTCTGTGCGCCTACGCCACGAACGACCACATTATACGAATTGGATATTATTATATTTGAATAGCGAAATAGCATTCCAGATTATTACATTACATAGCCGAACAGTTAAATTAACTGAAACGGTAAACGTAACTGTTAAATATCTCTTTGTTAGATAAGTTAATTACATTAATAGTTAGTTATATTGCTAGCAAAATAAACATTGCGGTGTTCAACACAATTTTGTAGTAAAAGTATCCCTCCGAGAAGCCGTCAAGGTGGAGATTTAATTATTTTCAGGTTCTGTAAATATTTGGAAAGGACGAGCGTAATTTCAACTTTTCCTTTAAAAGTCTCGTGATAATATTTTTTTTTGGGGAATTTTTCTAATAAATTAATAATGTTTTCGCGTTTTTTGGTTTATTGTGATCTAGTGGACGCATCGAAATAATAATATTTACAATGCAGTTGCACCAGTGTTGAATTTGCATTGTGGTTCACAGGTTCAAATCATGCTTGTGTTACTGCATTTTGTAACAAATGCAGTTTAATAAGAATTTATAAATTAATTATAAGCATATTAGTATTAGATAATTTTATTTATTTTCCATTTTGATATAGCCGCACAAGCTATTCACAAAGAATGTTTTGATTTGTAATATATTCCTTTAGCCTATTACAGAGGCTACTTACTTCAACATTGTTTAAACTATAACTTTTTTAACTTCACGCTGTATGCCGCTCATTTTTTTTATGGAAAAAGACAAAGCAAACGAACATTGGGGTCTCCTGATGATAAGTGATCACTGCCTCCCACGACCCCGTGCTACAGGTGCGTTGCCAGCCGCCAAGGTGGAGATCGATACGCTTTTTGAAGGTACATGTCATATGGACCTGGAAATATTGCCGCTGGTAGGCCCTTTCACAGTTCCGTGACCCATGAGGGAATTTCCTACGAGACCGCACAGTACTGAAGTGCCATGTATCCAGGTGGTGTGTATGATATTTTACCTTGTGACCTAATGTGCAGTTACAAAATTCGGCGGCAGGTAACAGGTCAAACAATTCTTCAGAACACTTCGATTAGAGAACGCACAGCGATAAATGCGGCACACAATAGACAAAGAGAATCTAACCCACATTTGATGAAGTCAGAACTGACCCACAGCGGTATTTATATTTTTTCTAAAATTATAAATATGACGAAATGTGAGTTGGTTTGGTAGAACTCGCTAATCTCAGGAAGTTTTGATTGTATAGTCGACTTATCGATTATATCTAGAGTATACTACCACGTTATACTTTTCTACGAGCATGGACCACGCAAACGTAGCCAGATATTTCGTTGACATTTCGTATACATGATATCTAAATCAAAGTGAGCCGCCATTTCTAATAACTATAATGATAATATCCATTCTACAATGAAAATATCCCTCTGACCTGTGAGGACATAGCATTTTATCACCGTCCACCCACACTTCTATGATTATAACAACTTAAGTACTGGGATCCTTTAAAACCGAGATAATGCCTCATTCCTTGACAGTTTTGTTATGAAGTCGAGATTTGTTAGACCCTTTTAGAGTAACAATTATTATTTAGATGTTGTATATATTATTGTGGAAATCATGGTATAGTGGCGTGAGGTTTAACTGTAAACACGATGGTTATGCATTCAATTCCCAGTCAGCGAAAAGAAGTTCGTTACATATCTTCCACACAGAGTAGAGTACGCAGACCCAGAGAGGGTAACCTGGAAATCTAGAGTGAAAGACACTGTTTTCATAAATTTTATTCAATATTTAATTTCTTCGTAGGAATCGAACCCATTAGCTGTCTCATTTACATTCATTCTCACTTAATTTTTCCTCATCATGATTTTCCGCAATTTTGCGGTACCAAGTTACGCGAAGAATTTTTACCAAATAAGCGGATGTGGTTTCGTTCTCTGACAATTCACAAAATAAATGATGCGTGTCGAAATTAAGGCTTTTTTTAGTTTATTTGTGGTTAAAATGGCTTGTGGTAGGACGTTAGAAGTTCAATGTCAACAAGTGAGCAGAAAGCATATGAGACAAAATATAATAATAGTTAAAGCCGGATATTTTTTTATCGTCTCTAGGAAATAGCTTTGAAAGCTTTCTAAATATTATCCCTTTCTTACTCTTTAAAAATATATATAAATGAACTGTGACACTAGAAAATTATTATTTTCTGCTAGTATTTACCTAATTTGGTTTTGAAATTGTAAATATTAAAATGGAGAAAATGTATATCATTTATATTCTGAAGCACGATTCACTACGTGATCGATTGTATATTTGATACTGCCACGTACTTCTTTTATAAATTCGTTATAAATTTTCTATTGACCTTATTATTTTGTGCGTAACGATAAAAAAGTTGATTTATAACGATTTTCAACAAAAAATTCAATACAATTGTATATCGATTTAGACGTGGTTTCGTATACGTATATCGATTTTATTAAATCGATTTAGAAATTTCTTAACCTCTTATTTTGTTATAGAAATGACTAAAGTGTAAAAATTATACATTTTGAAAGACAGATTTTTAATTTTCTTTTTCAATAGTATTAACATACATAAATGGAATAAATTATTAGTACTAGATTGAAATTTACAACAGGTGTTTTTTTTTAATTTTTCATATACAATACAACCAGTATTAATAAAAGTAAAAGTAAAATAATCATTTTAATGAAAAAAGCTAAAGCTAGGAATAACTTAGAATGCTGATATTTGGAAACACTAAGAGATTGACACTATGTTTTGAAAATCGTGAAGACGTAAAAAATTATACCATTTTATGAGTAGTTTCACGCAAGTAAAACTGCAGGAGACGACTAGTGCAATACAAACAATATAAGATGTTCACAGAATACTAGATTTGGTCGAAGGAATAACCTTCATTCGTTTAACCAGAGGTCAGACGTAACCTTTTAACCTCCTCTCAGACCCAAGAACTCTAAAACGCAGAGTCACGACACCTTTTATTAGTGATGCAAATGGCGAAATTCACTAACTTTATTATGTTGTCAGTTTGTGTTTTTGCTTTTGTTGTGTTCGTTTATTTTAACTCATTTCGTGTGGTAATTAGAGAGAACTGAGTGACTAATCGTTCCGCTACTCACTTTTGTTGCAAGAATTAAAAGTTAAAAATATATTTAAATTTAATTTTCTTTAGGCTAGTTGTGGCACAGGGGACAAAGTTAATTATTATATTAACTGGTTGTGGATTCGATCGCCACTCGAGGAGATGAAATATTTATTTAAATATTTCCATTCATTCGCTCTAGTGTCGAGGTGAAGCGAAAATAGCATTTCTAAAATACATATAAAAATTTACCTTAACGGGGACTCGAACTCACACCCATTAGAACCTATTTCACGTTAATAAAAATATAATTCTATTCTTTATACATTAAAATAGAAACAGTACACATTATATATACTACATTTATCTTCCATATATATATACATAATAGAAACAACAAGCGAGCTTTTGATATATAATGAAAATCCACTTTAATGTTAACCGATCGATACATATCATTCCTTTGTCTTCCAACAAAGGGGGGGGGGGTTGTCTTTCATTAAAAATTCACTACATTGTAAATAGCAAAAACTGTTACGCATACGCCGATACGGTACCGTTAACGTGCTATGTGAACCTGATGCTATGACGATTGTGAGAGGGAGTTGCCAGAAGGACGGGCGTGTCGCTGTAAAACGCGTTTATTATTTTTTTTATTTTAATATTTAAAATATATTTTTTATTTTTTTGAAAAAAAATTATATAGAATTAAATTAAATTAACCATGAAATTAAATAAAAATTCTTTAGTTTGAGGGTTGATATTGTTTTTATGTATATTATTGTTATTGGAATACCACCACTATACAACGGTACTTCTTAATGTACACGCCACCATTGTGAAATCGATTCCCGTTCGTGAAAATAAATAATTTTCATTTTCAAGCTCCGGACAACAAGATAAAACGCGGCGTTGAGTTCTGCCACTCAATACTCAATGTCTCGAATATAAAGCGAACTTGATATTCAAGAGATGTTTCATAACACCAAATTTCTTTTAATTAAATGTTGTACATAATTATATATAATATTGTATATAAGTAAGCTATTAGATTATATTATTCTCATCCCCTTTTGTCATCATCAAAAAAAACAAGATATCATATATTTAATATTTTGTCACTTGGACGATAAATTATATATAATATTGCTTAATTAAATCTTAGTACCTATATTCTAGGAAATAAAATTTAAACTTAAAAAAAAATAAAACCGCAATGATGCTCTATCCGTCTGAAGCACCACAAAGCCGACCGACCTCTCGGACAAAACGTCCACAACAATACTGACGCGCACAGTTATACAAGAAAAATGAATGTCAACGCCGTCACCGCCACCACGTGACCTCAGCTCGGCAAACCATTCGACAGCACAATGCTGGAGCCAGATGTTTAAATACTTGCAGCCATTGATCTGACGATGTTGATTTGGAACAGAGTTATGCTTTATGAAAAAATGATTTAGTATAACGCTTTTTTCAGAATAGTAGAGTAAGGGATGGATGAGGAAATTTAATGACAAGACATTCGGTTTTCCATATTTGTGTAAATTTTGGAGAGAAATGAGTATAAAATGATTTAGTTTAACGCTTTTTTATGATATGAAAGTACATTAAAAAGAGTATAAATTTATGGCCAGACACTTTGTTTTCCGCTTTTTACCTCATTTCTTTAACCATTCGAAAATACAATACTGGCACTAGAAATTTCCAATTTTCCCCTAATTTCGTGACTTCGTATAATGTATGGCGAAACTTAACACGACGCGAAAAGAAGCTTATTACATATTTTTTAGATAAGGATAACACTTTTAATAAATACATAAATAAATAAGAAAAAAATTAAAAAATAATAGAAAAAATAAAATGAATAGATTATAAATCTCACTGTATTTATTTACCGCTCTCCAGTCTCAGATCTTTCTTAAGACCGATTTTAAGATGCTGTTTATTCATAGATTATTATAAAATATTTTGGAGCGTTTTCAAATGCTGGCCTGGATTTATCATCGTATTTAAACGCACCCATACCCATGAATGAGTATTGAACTGATAACTGCCAACACATTCACGCTGCCAACGTTTTATACAGACGCCACTATATTTTTTCGTTCAAATATTATTTGTATCGAATAAAAATATCGTATATATGTGAAAAAAATGTAACAATATTGTAGATTTGATTAAGTTGATATTTGAACAGCTACTGTTGTCATTAAATTCACTCACTGCCGCTGCTACATAATTAATTTCATTCATTTTTATGTGACTAGTTATTCTTATTTTATTTGGTTTATATAAAAACGACAGCTTCACTTTTAAAATATATGTATATATTTTTTTTTAATATTTTGTTTTGCATGAATGATTCGTTGCGTAATGCTAGTATTTTTTTTTAAGAGTCAGAGGCATAAGTGTTTGATTTTAAACCTAATGGTTGTGGGTTCGCTTCCCACTCGGGGAAGTGTAATAAAGCGAAACGCAAAAAAGAAAATAAATATTTATGTACTTCATTTTACGATCTAGTAATGAGGCAAAGCCAAAAGTCTACATAATTCAGCTAAAAATGGAGAACGAAGGTGTCTTGATGAGAACGGAGTATCATATCCGAGGGTTCCTAGGATCCCATTGCGCACCTTAATACGCGGATGTAACCTTAAGCAATACAAAAGTAATAAAATAAAAAAAAAATCCAAGGCTTTTTAGAATCGTCATTATCTTTCTCATATCTTTTCAACTTCAACATTAGTATTAGCGATCCAACACATAATACCGCGGGATTAGATACGGGATCGCGGCTACAATCTGTTTACCGCTATTGCGTACAGCCGTGATGAACCTCTACATCTGTTCGGTATCTCCATTGGATCTTAACTAGAATTCTATTGAAGTTTATCATCGAAATAATTCTTAGAATATAAATGAGTGAAATAATATTATTATTATTATTATATTTAGTTGTATTTTTGTTGCGTTTACTTTTTGATTTAGTAAATCAATCAACATCGCTATATATAAAATTAAAAATTTTAAATTTAAAAAAGATATAATTATTATAATAAATATAATTAAAATAATATATTAATTTAAAAAATATATAATAATAATAACCAGACAAGTAAGAAGTGACACAGAAACACTTGATATAGGAAAAGAATGTCCAATAGGCAATTGAAGAGTGAACTGTGGAAGTAAATATTTCTGTTTACGTATTCAAACATAAACCTCTTTGTTGGGGCGATTCATAATTACAAATTATTCTAAAAATAAATTTTAAGTAAATCTTGTTAAATTAAATTTAAATATTGACATGATTGTTATTAAACTTGAGCAAGTTTCACCAAAGTCGATTCAATAATATAAATAAAATATATCTATGCTGTTGATAGACATTGAAATCCGTCACATTATTCTCTCTTTTATATATTATTTCTTTTCTATCGTAATATTTTTTTTTTAAACAACGACCTCACGTTCTCTAATATTCAGAAAATGTGAGACGAAATGTATCTCACGTTGTAATATGCAAATAATATAATATCGAATAGCTAGAATAGTTGAGAGCCTCTTTGCCCTCGGGACAGATGGGGGAAACGACATTCTGACACTGCATATATTTCTAGACGTATATTACTATACGTCGTATATTATGTGTTGTAATATTATTGATGTTACATATTATGGCCATAGTCTATGCTCCTATTTTAAAATATATCCAACAAGCATATGTCGGGCTCGCCCATTGCGGGTTCCGTACAAAAAGTGTTCTGTAATTCAGCCTTAGCTTGGCCCTTTCGTCTAATACGATTCCTCACTAGCGGCTGCAAAACCAAATTTGGCCCCCCTAAGATTTAACCACAAATGTATAGTTTTCAGATTTTTTTCCTGAACTAGTTCTACCTGTGTAATACTAACCGGAAGTATCCTATTTATTTTGATTCCCTTTATAGTCTCAAAATACGTATTTCTTTGCTATATAAACGGTCACATCTTTTTTTAAAGTAAATTTAGAAATATGTTTTTTTCAGGAAATTATATTTCTACAGGGCAGTATATCTAGGTTTGTATTTTTTAACTGCATTTCTTCAAGCATTTCCTAAGATAAAAATCTTGAGACAGAAAGACACACAACAAAGTGATCTTATAAGGGTTCCTATCTTCCTTAAACGGTGCAGCACCCTTCAAATGAGAGAATCTGTGTGTCAGGTGCTAGATTTTTATTCAAGGAAACTAAATATGTTCGCTCTGGTGACAGTCAATTCCTCCAGAATTCAGCGAAAGGTAAGATGCGTAGTGTCTTAACACTAAGCTCCCTCTGTCTACTTTGCTACATACAGAATGCAGCGTGAAGCTGCTATATAATGTTTAAAATATGTACAGTTTATTATCTTTTAAAATATAACTAAAAATTAACAAAAAAACACGCAACGGAAAAATAATACTAAAACTCAAGTAAGCTACAAACTAATTTAAATTTGAACGACCAGTTATTGTATTCTTATTTTTAAAAGCTTCTATTTACGAGAACTTTAATGTCAGCGGGGAATTTTTAACCTGATTTTTAGAAGTGAAATAACAGAAGAGGCTAGCCTCCTAGTAGTAGAAGTGGCGCAGAAGCGTGTGACCTCAACAGGTTGTGGGTTCATTTCCCACTCGGTGAAACAAAATGCTTATTATTTTCATTTCCTCGCTGGCAAAGTGCTTTGAGTTCCAACACTGAACAAAATTCTAAAGAAAGAGGAGAATGGTAGTGTCTTAATTTAAATGTAGTGTCATCTAACAAGGTTTTTAGGATCCCTATGCTATATACGGGATACAGCGTGAAGATTCAAAAAAACAAAAACAAGAATAACAATACACGGTCCTACTGGTAGATAGGCCGACAAAGTGACACAGGAATGTGGTACGAATGTTAATATGGCACTTAAAGTAAGCTAGAGTTTAAAGATGACGTGATACCCTTCTTGATTTGTGGATGAGCTTTGGAAGCTTGGTTTGGTATTGTGGTTTTTTTTTTAGTTTTTAAGGTTAGTTTATTAATGTTTGTAGTTATGAATGATGAAATGTTGATATTCTTTGTGAAATTTTCCGTGGAACTTAAAATTTTTTCAAATTTCAAAATATAAAATAATTTAAATATTCTCTAAAAAAAACTCTTGCCTACATACTTACACAATTCAAATTCAACAATTATCATTTTTGTTATTTTTAGCTTCACGCATATGTTTAGCATCACACAGATGAATTGAGACAGGGAGGGGAGGGCCTGGGAACCTAGTGTTTTAAATGACGTAATGTATCGATTTGCCTCGACACCAGAGCGAAGAATTGAAAATAATAAATATTTAATTTCCTTGAGTAGGAATCGAACCCAAATCTGTTGCATTTACAGTTACACTTTGTGCCCCTGCTCCATGACTGGCCATAATAATGTAGCAATTATCTAATTCACGTATCAAATATACATTTGTATTTTTATTGTAAACCGCAAAAATTCTCATAAACATATTTATTTTTCGTCAATATCGAACCCACTACCAGCCAGATTATCATCCAAGCTAATTATTAGATTTTTAAATTCTCCCATAGGTATATCTACAATTTAAAAGATCTCGGCTAACGTGGGCTTCGGCTACCGATCACGAGTAAACCGCCTTGAACTGCTTTAACTAGCATTAAACATATTTTGAATACGCACTACAGGTAAATTGTACTTTGAATATAAAAATATATTTAATTTCTCTTACCAACCCGATTTATCTTTATAAAATTTTTTTTAGCTTCACGCTGTATGCCGCATGAAGCAGGGTAGACAGAGGTAGACTAGTGTTAAGACACTCCACTTCCCAATTTCCGCCAAATTCTAGAGGCATCGGGTATTGAACACCGGAACGAAGAAATAAAAATATGAAATATTTCATTTTGGTCGAGTGGGAATCAAACTCACAACATGTCGCGTTTAAGTCACATGCTTGTGCCACTGCACCACAACTGGCCTTCTTCATTAAAATTCTATAAAATATGTACTTTAAATATTTCTCCAAACTATGTAGTATTCACTTTTAAATGGAGATAATATCAGTTTTAATTAAATTCCTTTGCATCATATTATTGTTTTCATTTCATATTCTTCTCTAAAGCTATCATCATTTCAAACGATGGTCATTCAGGTCATACTTTTAAGTTTTCAACTTAAATTGATATAGAAATTTGCAGAGGACTTAAAATATAAAAATATTTAAATTAAGCTCAATATTTATTAACGTAAATTTAACAGATATTTTTTATAGCTTCATGCTGTACCCTAAACATAGCAGGGTAGACAGAGGGAACCTAGTAATAGGACACTGCGCTCCCTAATTTTCGTAGAATTTTGGAGACTTTTTGTTTTGAGTGGCGGAAGTCAACGCCTTTTTCTTTATCTTATTACCTCAGCAAGAATTAGCTTTATTACACCGAATGGGAACCGAACCTATAACCAACGCTCTTACAGTCACACACTTGAGCCACTGCGTCACGACGGCACCAAATTATAACTTTCTTATCTATCTTTTACCTGCGGCTTCACAGTGACCAAAAGGAAATAACCAAGAAATGTATGACACATGTCACGTTCTAAGTGCCCGATAATTTAACTTGGAATACGTAATATAACATATATATACCCTCTCTCGATAATAATTCCAAAGAAAAGATTTTTTTTTCAATTAGCACCATTAGTTCCTGGGATTAGGACGCTCAACCAAATAAATTCTTCAACTATATAATATTAAGAATAGACGTATATTTAATTATATACGAGTATGTCATAATTTTTAACATTAATCAAACCCATTACTAAAAATATAAATGCTCGTTCAGTCTAATATTGTACCAGGAGATACAAAATAACACATTTTTCTAAGAAACATAATAAAATACCACGCGTACGCGAATGACCTTAGAGAATACCATTTCAAATGGATCGGTGATCAAACGCCCCAAATGAGACGAGCGGTGGTGGTGTCACCAACTAGAATACATGGAAATGGATGAAAGAATGGATTAATACTTATTTGGTCATTTTTTTTTGAAGATTTTTGAAAGGTTAGCATAGGGTAGTTCGGTATTTTTTTTTTAGATAGTAGCATATTGCATTATTTATAGAATTTATCATAAGTTTGTTTAATATGTTTTTCCAAAAGATAAAATAATAATATTAATTTGACGTTATAAATATATAGAGAAAGATAAAGGACAAATAAAAAATATTATATTTAAGCTAAAATATTAATTGAACTAAAAACTTATTGTGTTTTTTTTTTCTATATAATAAATAAATAATATAATAATACATGTCGCTAGACATCAAAAAAAAATATTTTTTAACTAAAACCTTGAATCAAACCCGCACCCTAAATCGCACAAACCCACATCGCCAACCACCACACCTACAGAACTGTCAAATTCCTATACAACACACAACTCCTCAATTAGCAAGTCGGTTAACAAAGTATTGACGTGGGACCGCGTCTCATAGCATGTAACCAGTATGACGTCACAGCATTGTGCATTACCGACCGCCAACACATGTT
>JBAIZZ010000736.1:0-13479 GCA_037355905.1 Heliconius aoede | reverse complement strand
ATTAAAATTGGACTTGTAGGTAGTTTAGTTTCTCAAATTTCCTACGGAAATTGATTGTCTTTATTACGTGCTAAGATCCACTCAAACAAAGCTGCAGGCGACGATTAGTACTTGTATAATAGGTTTTTATTAATGTGCCTTTTAATAAAATTTCCGTATTTTTATAATAGGAAACATTTAAATATGTAATTGTTAGATTTAATCTATATCCTTATTAAGATTTTAAATACCTAAACAGTTACAGGTAAAATTTATATACATGAGAAAGTATAATTCTGGAACGGACTTAAAAACGATTTGATACAATTTAATTCATTATCATTGTGACAATTCTTAATAGTTGTATTTTGTGTTTATTCAAGAATCGTACATCATCAGAATATTCTTCAGTCAAGCATCACTGGTTCTATAAAGTGGACTATGAAGGTAAATCGATATGGCGAGGATTTTCTGTCGCTGACTCTAGGGCACTGGAAAATGCTTTTAATAGCTGTAAGTTTATTTTTTAATAATTACAATTTTAGTAGATTTATTTTTGCTTATTTAATTAAACTATTAAATTGTCAGTTTATGAAAAGAAGAGAATAAAGATGCCACTATCGACATAAATGTCGCGCGTGTCATCGTCTTCGTGTTCTCAAACACTCTCCGTGTTTGAGGTATATTGTCAAGATAAAAACAATAGGTTCTTATCAATGAGTCTTTAAATAGACTAAATCAAGTAGCCAAGATAATACCAAACCAAATTGTTCGTCGACATGTTGTGGTCTTGGAGGTATAGGAACAACTTTCCATATCCTTAAACATATTACTGACAAGAGTATTGTTGCCAATAGAGTTGATATTCATCTAGCAGACCGAGTACACTGTACATTGCTATCCTTGATGCTTATGATGATAGGCTCTTGAGATAATTGCCATGTGAATGCGACTGTCATTGTTCCGATAGTGCTTTTCAATTAACTGATTAATAGTGAACAAAACAGTTTTTTTTTAAGTTTGGTTTCTATGGTAACACTGCAGTATGATTTGATAAGTGGCAGTACTGTATTATTGTGTTTAAATGCCTACATTTTTTTGTAGCGGATCTAAATGAGAGCACTGTCGTCGCTACGGACGGGGGTCGTTACGATGTTAACGTGATGGGTCGTCTTCGAACTGCCGTGTATTGGAGTGAGAAGCCTACAAATGTAATGAGGTAAGTTTTACATAAAGAATCTTTTGTAAATAAATATAATAACTAATAGAATTGTAGATTAAATTCTAAATAAATTTTTTATATTTATTATTATTTGGCGGAAAGTGATGAACGGAAGTGTTCATGGAAACGGATATCTGTATGAAGCGTGGCAAACGGAGATCTTGAATCAAGGTTCCCTTCTGCCTACACTGTACCGTGTTACACTACAATTATATTCAAGTTGCATCACGTATATTATGTCAATAACAAGAAATTATGCAAAAAAGGGTCTGCACCAGTGTTTGATTTGGAAGTTTATTTGTTTCACAGGTGTAGTTGGTTCTACAAAGGCACATCAATCGACCCACGATATATTCCATACACTGAAGACATAGCTGAAAAGTTAGAGGTAAATTATACCAATTTGCGAAATTATACCTTTTTAACAGCCACTCGTAAGAAGCTTCACGTCGTATCCCCCATATAGCAGGGTTGACATTGAGAACCTTCTTCGATTGAGACACTTCGTTATCTTCGTATCCTTATCTTTTCATCTGTTTTTCCCACAGGAAGAATATCGTCACGGAGTAACAACAGGAGAATGGCATAGACGTCTAATGCTATATAATAATGAATTAGTTGTGATGCACGGACCGTCAGTGATGGTGCATTTTGTTCAGAACACCAGCAACGATGCTTTTGCTACTTCTCCTGTGAGTATACGTTGTTGAATATCTTCTTTGTTATTTGGGTTCAATTCTGGTGCAGGGTCCACTTCGGCAGAGAGTTGTTAAAGTGGAAGGAATTGAAATTAATATATTTCATTAAATATTATCCTGTTCCTAATAAGTTTTTTTAAAATTTTAATGCCTAAACTTGTATTTAATTTTTTTTTTATATACTTATATAATATGAAAAAGTGAAATATTTATATATTACTTAATACATAAATATTTCATTGTTACCTAAACTTACCTTATGTTTAGTTACTTAATTTTGGCAAGAAAGTGTTTCGTAACCCCATGATTAATGTCTGCGGGGATGAACCTAAGAAAATCGATCATCTAGTGTTCATGGTACATGGAGCCGGAGAATATAGACACCAGAAGGAACGTTGTGTTAGTTATTAAAAAAATCCTACTAATCTACTACATTTTGTATGATTTGGCTCGTAGTATAAAAGTATAAGACACATTTAACATTTTAACTTTTTATTATTTTATATTGAATTAGTTCTTGGTGACTTTGCGAAGGCTGTGGGTCCGATTTACCATTTTGGAAAATTATTTTAATTTTTGAACTGTAAGAAGACAAAACGCGTCGTTGAGTGCCGCTATTCAACATGCAATGTCTTGACAATTAGATGGAAAATGGGGAACGAAATTGTCACTCGTTTATTTTTTACTGTACGCGCGTTCACGCTCAAATCTTATAACGAAATAATTTTATATTTATCTGGACGTAGTTTGATGTGGACGTATGGCTTCGTGATCAAAGCTATTTCAACCTATTTCAGAAGGCGCAGGTTCGAATCCCGCTGTGTTAAAATTTTCATAAGTTTTCTAAATAATATTCTTATATCTACAGTGTGGAAATTAAAAATTTTAAAAGAAATTTCATTCCTTAGCAATCTATGATGCGACCACGTGTCGTACGACGAGGTTATACCGAATCGGAAATAGAAGATACGGAGCCGTCGAGTATAGACCATTTGTTGTTGCTCTGTCATGGCGTCGGGTCCGCTTGTGACATGCGCTTCCGGCCTGTGGAGGAAGTTGGTGAGTTATGATACTTTTTACATTTCAATAAAAACTTCACGCTGTATCCCGCACATGTGTTCAATGAAATATTTTTAAGAGTCTGAAATTTTTCCATAAAAAAATCCATACAAACTTTCAACCCCTATAGAGTTCAAAATTTTCCCAAAATCCCTTATTATTGGGTGTCCAGATTACGAAAATAAAAATGTCGCAAAATTTCACGTTTCTACGCACAGCGGTTACGGCTGTGCGTGCGTCTTACCTCAGTCAGTAGGAACATGTGGAGTGGAGATTGACCGCACAACTGTCGCGTTACAGTCACACCATTGTGCTCCTGCGCCACGATGGCCTCAACGTACTTTTTTATTGAAACATAGCTTCTGAACAAACTCTCTCGCGGTATAATATTAGCACAGATTTCAATATAATGTTTTATTTTCCAGTAAACGACTTCAGAACTACAAGTCTTCAATTAATACAATCACATTATAAGAATTCATATGACAGTGGCTTAGTTGGAAGAGTTGAGGTGAGTTTTATTTTTTTTATTAGTTGAGGCCAGTCGTGACGCAAAAGCACAAATTCAAAGATTTTATATAATTAGGATATAATATAAAAATAAGTTTAAGTGGACGAAGCCTTGAGTCACCAGGCACTTTAGCCTGTACACATCCAATATTTCTTCCGAATTCTATTAAGTCTAGTTCTATTCCCCGTATATCCTAATCTACTTGTCCAATATTCTCAGTATCCTGCTAATCTCCAGTTTCCCCCAGGTTCTGCCTATCTCGTGGCACTCCAGCCTGCACACGGGCGTGGGCGTGGACTCCCGCCTGGCGGCCGTGACGCTGGACAGCATTCCTCGTCTCCGCAGCTTCACGAATGACACCATATTGGACGTGCTGTTCTATACTAGCCCTGTATTTTGTCAGGTGGGATTGGTTTTACGATTTTTGTTTTGTTCTTATATATTTTTTGTAAAGGGTAAAAGTTGTGGGTTATTTTATTTTTTTTTTCAATATTTAATAAATTTACATTGATTTATATGTAATATATTAATCGAAACTAGATATTTTGTGTAAAAATTTGCACATACCCGGTTCTTGAACTTTTAAGTATTTATTATTGTTTTCTTAAATTATAAGGAATTAGAACTTTTATCCGTTCTATGTTTTCGGATGTCCTGGTGCAGTCGCACAAATGTGTAACTGTAAACGGCAAGTTTGTGGGTTCGATTCCCACTAAAAAGGGGAAATTAATTAATAATTTTATTTGCCCGTTCTGGTAACTACACAAAGAGGGACGTGGATTTTCGCACGCGAACACGCAATATATAAAAAATTCTCTCGTACTCTGCTATATTTATAAAAAAACAAAGCATGGATCAAGAAAGTTCAACTTTAAAAATGGTGAAAAACGGTGTCTTTATTTACAGTTAATAATAGACACAGTGTGCAGTGAACTAAATAGGATATATATGCTGTTCAAATCCAGAAATCCTGATTTCAAAGGCGGCGTGTCATTGGGAGGTCACTCTTTAGGAAGTGTCATTTTGTACGACCTCTTGTGTCATCAGTTACCTGAAGTAAGCTTGTTTTACCTTAACTTTTTTCAGTTTCAGTAAGCAGGGTAAGCAGAGGTAACTTGCTGTTTTGGGACATTGTGTGTTAAGTGGCAGAACTCAATGCTGCGCTTTGTCTCGTCGCTAGTTCGAAAATATGAAAATATTAAATATTTGAATCCCCAAGTGGGGGAAGTCGAAATCACAGCCGTCACGATTACAGTAACTTTTTAACTTACCCGTAAGCTTATTTTATTGTAATTTATCTGTGGCAGATTTTGTTAAATTTTAACTTACCTGCGACCTGTATACATTTTTTTTCGTTTCATAGATTTTATGAGAAATATTTTATTACGTAAGGTTGCTAGTAATTTGTATTTTAAAATGTTTATACATATCTATTATAAAAAGTATATACAATATATGTAGATTTTACGCGCTATACCTCCAGAATTCGGCAGTCTTGTCAACACTAGGTTCCCTGCTCTGTGCAGCAGCATACTTGAAGCTGATTTTTAGATTTTACAAATATTATGAGTAATGGTATCCATTAATACTACTTATTATGTTACCAGGGCAATCAAATAAAGATACATCTTAAATATCTTTCATTATGATGGGATGGAACGTTCTTGAGACTGAATTGCGTTCATATTTTAATATTTTACTCAATTTTTGGCATCGGATTGATGTGAACATTCATTCAATATCAATATATTATCGCCTTAGTATACACAAAAATAAACCTAACTTATTTTAACTAAATCATGCTTATATAATATTTCTTATTATTTTATTAAAAAATATAGCACCAAAAAGGAGTCCTAACTCCCGACAAAACTTACATGACTGGCGCGGCTGGCACAGGACAGCCCAGTGTTAAATACCCCGCGCTGGGATTCGAACCTGATGCATTGTACGCTTTGGGAAGTCCTATAGGTAAGTTGCTATACATTTTGTTTTATATTTTGTTTTGTTAAACAACATATGTTTACCTTTATTTTTCAAATACGATCTATTATTAAAATAAACCCTTCTCTTTACTTTTCTACACTTTTATATATTATTTAGTTATATTTATCCATGGCAATAACAACTTTGAATCTTCCATAAATATATTATAACAAAAATAATATAAATACATATTATAAAATCGAAGCGGATCGGTGTCTGTACGTGGAAGATGTATAGGAAAAAATGTTATTGAGGGTCTTTATTAATTTAATAAAACCTTTGACATTGGCTGACTCTTTATTATTCAAAATACATGCATATAATAGGCATAATGCATATAATAGTGTTGGGTGTTCGCCACGTACTGCCCGATATTAGCGGAACTCAACGCTGCGCTCTGTCTTGTTACCAGAGCAAGGATTTTAAAATAGTTTAATCCCCAAAGGAAAATCGAGCCAGCAATCGCGTTTACACTCAGACGTTGTTAAATCCATTAATTTTAACAAATTTCAGCTATTTTTGAATGTATCCGCGGCGTTGAGACGCTTGGGAAGGACTTCCGTCTGCCAACTTGCAAAAACGTCTTTAATATATTTCATCCGTACGACCCCATTGCTTATAGGTGAGTCTCAATGTTTCCTTTCTTATAGTCTCAAATGTGTCAGGCTATAATTAGAATAAAAAATGCTATTTACACATGAAATATGTGCGAAAAAAATGTTTCAAATGTTAATACACATATATGGGTATAGAGATAACCTCAGAACCAAGTGTTAAGAAATATAAATCAGCTTCACGCTGTATCCCGCACATAGCAGGGTAGGCACAGGGGAACGAAGTGTCTTAAGATTAACCTAATCTTAAGACACTCCGTTTCACTTTCTGTCGAATTCTGGAGGCATTGCGTATTTAGTGGCAGAACTCAACGCCGCGCTTTGCCTCGACACCAGAGCGAAGAAATGGAAATATAAACGTAAATAAATATTAAATAGTGTTAAGAACGTATTAAATATTTTATTTCCTCAAGTGAGAATCGACCTTACAGTCTGTCGCGTTTACAGTCGCACGTTTGTGCCCCTATTACCACGATTTTTGATACCACAAACTTGGATATGTTTTCTAAAATAAGTGAATTTTGCACAAAATTCCAGAATCGAACCCATGATCAATCCTCAGTTACGCGATGTTAAACCGTTTCTAATCCCGCACCATAAAGGAAGGAAACGAATGCACTTGGGTGAGTACTGAGTTTAATATTTTTTTACAGTTAATACTCTTTAAAAAGCTAGCGTAGTAGCGGGATGTAGTTCGAGAACGTAGTTCGAGAAATCCCGCTGCGTTTTCTGTAAAAGTATTTAACTGATTTTTTTTTAAATTAAATAGAATTTAGTAGTAAATAAAATTTCATTTTTTTATATCTTTATAATATTTGGAGTAAATAGTATTCTTTTGCTATATATATTTGTATATATCATTACACATATCAAATTTATCTGTATAATACTCAATAATCCAAAAATATGAAAAGAAACATAAAATAATTAGTGTTTTTGGTAAAATCATATCAATCTAATTAAATTATAAAGTTGGATTCTACTTCTTTAAATGGAATATATAAGGCCCCTTAGCTTTATATTTTCTCGCCTCTTATACCAAATACCAAAAGAAAAGATTGAAATAATCCATAAATATATTTTTGAGGCCGCACGCTTGTGCTATTTATTGCATGAAGTGTTTAATATTTTTACTTCGTCGCTCATGTAATAAGGCAAAGCGCGGTTGAGTTCCGTCAGATAACACGTCTCGTGAATTCACCCTGCTTTTTTTATTAAATTCCAGAACTAAAAGACACAATGGCGCGCGTCGGAGCGGATATAAAACAAAAACTAATTGAATCTATTAAAAACACTTGGTCCAGTATGTGGAAATCGCAGCAGCCTACCACCGAACAGCGTTTGGAAAAGGTAAGCTTAGATTACCCGTAACGCACGGGTAAGAAGAATAGTGGTGCCACGGATCTGATACTTGTCCATTTAATGGTTTTACTACCTATAGAAAATGTTATGACGGCCGCCCGCCAATTTTCAAATTCGGATGCTCTAGAAATAAAATTGTACATTTTCCTTTTTAATTATATTTTTCATTTTCAATATATATTTGGAAGTTGGATTTTTAGGTTGTCGAAGAAGAAATGGAGAAAGAAGAGTTGACAGTTGAATGTAAAGAAGATAATGTAAAACCTACTGAGGTGAGTTTTTTTTTTGGATATATAGACTTATTAAAAATATTGTTTTAATTATCTGCAGCTGCTTGTATTTTAGATTACATAGAAGGATTGCAACATCTTTGGAAAATATTGATATTTAAAAGTATTTCTTTTCTCTGTCTTAATAAAGTGTGGCGTTGAGTTCCGCCATATAGTATAGTTGATTTTGCTTCTACTAAAATAAGATTTTATTGATTAACACGTTTATTGTCAAAACCAAAAATCTTAAAGGCCGGCAACGCACCTGTAGCTCCTCTAGTGTTGCAAGGGGTCGTGGGCGGCGGTAATCACTTACCATCAGGTGACCCGAACGCTCGTTTGTCTTTACCATGTTGCCATTTAACACGCAGCAGTATTAGCGCAGAAAGTATAATAATAACGGAGATTTACTTGATGCTATGTTTTTACTTACCCTACTTTATACATACCAAAATACAATTAATTAAATAAATTGAACCTGCTACCCCCAAACAGTTAACGGTGGATATGCTCGGCAAACTGAACGGCGGCCGCCGCGTTGACCACGTGCTGCAAGAGGCGCCGCTGGAGATGATCAATGAATATTTGTTTGCGATGAGCAGCCATGTTTGTTATTGGTGAGTGACCACACACACGCACACACACACACGCACACACACATGCTCACTTCTGTATATTAAAATATAGATTGTAATATGATCATTCCTGAGATGTTTGTTCCTTTTTAACGGAAAATGAACTGCACTGATTTATGTGATACTTCAGAGTTATATATCTATTCATTAGATTGAAACATGGAATAAATTCTATGTGAACATTTTGTATAATTTGGCTATAATATAACAATAAGGAGAGAATATATATATGATAAATATAGATCCAAATACTTAAGTATCTCTATTTATCATATGTCGTTTATATTATAATTTCATTCTTTGTATGATCCATCCATAATATCTTCTAAACAGGGAATCAGAAGATACAATGCTGCTGATGCTGAAGGAGATATACAACGCAGTAGGCGTGTCCCCCGACTGCAGCCTTCCGCAGAACACTATGACTGTGGAGAGGAATAGGAATTTTGTATGTGTCACACATTTTGTTTTTATTTTAGTGTATTTGCTAAGATGAGTGTGTTGACACTCTTTACTTGTCTTTACTTAAGTTGCTCGTGCGAGAAAAGGGTTGATTTCCACTCGAAGAAATAAAATATTGAATATTTTAATTCCCTCTAACGAGCGTACGAGATATTTCAACACAAAAAACGCTGCTGTATGCGGGATACAGAGTGAAGCAGACAAAAAAAAAGTATTGTTTCTTTCTTTTTGAAAAAATTACATTCTGTTCATTTACAAAATCTAAGCACGTGTCGACTACATAAGCCTTCGTTATATTTAAACTAAAACAAAAATGCAATTTTCTATTTTTACAGATTAAATTTTATAATGTGTTTTTTTTTATTTTTTTAGGATGACACGGCCACACTTTCTTCAGGTATATTTTTTTAAATTATTATTTCTTTTTTATGACTGTGGACGACGTTTTTAATAATAGATTGATATATAATTATTTAAAAAAGTGTTAAATATAAATTTATATAAATTATAATTATGTTTTCCACAGAAAGTCCTTCAACAAGCCGCAACCGTACGTGACTATTTATAACGTAGGAGTCTAAAATATTAAATTAACGACCAAAATATTTAAATACAGAATATATAATTATATTATAATGTAATACATGTGTGTATATAAAATAAATATTACAATGACTACCTTTCTCTATTATGAATTTGTTTAAAAATTAAATATGATATGTTTGCTAGATATGAATTTTTAAATTGTTTTCAAATATGTATTTTTTTTTTTTGGATTGTGTCATTGCGGAACTCAACGTCGCGCTTCGTCTCACTAAAGTATATTTAAATTTATTTTTTTTATATACAAGTGTGTGTTCGAACTGACTATCATCGACTTTTTCCTGATATGTGCAAATTCCTAATATGTGAAAGGTAGTACCAGAATTTTTCAAAAGTGCTTACGTATTTTTGTTGTTATTTAAAATGTAAATAATTATTATTTGGTTCCTCATTGTCTGTGTCAAAATTATAATTTAAAAGATAAAGCAACATTTTATTTCAAATTAGGCTCAACAGAATGTGGGCTTTTTACTTTAGTACGAAAATATACAATTTTATAAATTATACAAAAAAATAAATATTTATCGTATATGTATATTGTATAACTCTTCTGTATTAATAGTCCGAAGTGAACACTTGTATCTACAAAATTTTGTGTTTTTAAAAAAAAAATTGCCATTTTATTAGAAAATAAACTTATCTATTTTTGGGATATCATGATGTGTTTGCCGGCGACACTTAACGTTTCATAATTTTCTTTATATTTTCTATATATATTGGGTATAGACAAAAAGATACAGAAAATTTGTTTTATTCATTTTCAATGTTACACACATTACAAACATATTTATTGGCTTCAAAGTAAAGGCGACTCCAGAAGTTATTTTTTCATTATATTCATTGTACAGAACTGACCTCCATTTACAGCGTATCTTATTTTTATAGAATTATTAACAAATTGTAACACAAATAATATTTTTTTATTATGAATGCTTGTAGTGCCGATCATTACTCTTTTGTAATATGAACATTTCTCCAATTTTATCTCCATTTTCCGAAATATAGAAAAGAACTATTTTTTTCATATTATCTATTTGTTTAATTATTAACCATTTGAAAAATTAGAATAAATTACAACATATTTAATTTTGTTTCAGCAAACTTGAAATTATTGGATATAACATATACAAAATATTTAAAATAATTTTTCGTTATTAATAAAATTAAGTATATTGTGGATATATTATTATATATTTTTTTATGGCATTTAATGTCTTTTGTTATTACTTTTAAATTGACGTTTGTATTCTTTATTAATGAATTTTATTTTAAAAATATATAGATGTGAAACACAACACAAAATGTCAATTTAAAAGATGATTTGATAAAATAAAAAAAACACTTGGTTGTATCAGTTATAGAAACTATTAAAGGACTTACTACAATTAACATTATTAATAAATGTACTAAAAATGTTATTTTTTTCTCAGTTTAATTATATTTTCTGTCAAATTTGTATGAAAATATATAAAGAGTATGTAAAGAGCTATTAAAAATAGTTTTATTTTGTATCTGACTAACATTCGACAAAGTTAATTAAAAATTTATATTTTACTATATGTTGTTTTATTTTGAACTTTTTGAAATAAAAATTCATGGCGGGTGCCAACTATTTTTTGACCTAACAAATATATAAAAATAATATCTATATTTATAAAACGCGCACAGGCATCTAGAGTTTGTCTTTTGCGCCGTCAACTCGACGCGTAAGCGCATCACCGTTGGCATACAGTAGAACACGTATATATATTCCAGAAATCTTTAAATTTACGTTTTTGTTATTCTTGTCAAAATTAACAATAGTTGCCGACCTCGGATTTAGATAAAATAAATTGTATATAATCGTTCACCTTCTCGCTCCTCGCCGACGATCAATTCCTTTGCAGTCGCACGCTCGTGCCCGTAGAGCTGCGCCACGATAACCATGTTGTAGGGGATCGCACAATAACTAATAATATTTAAAAGAAACATTATTGAGCCTGCAAACAAATTGAATCGCTAAGAACACAGTCGTGAAATCATTTTCTGTTATTGTTAAGTATAAGTAGTCTACAAAATATACAATAATGAATACTATATATAATACACAAATTCTGGTATTATTAACATTCTTAGGAAAGAGATATTTTTGTTAGTAGTTTCAAATAAAAAAAAAGAACACACTTTTATTAATAATTTATTAAATAACCATTATAATATTACAGTCTTTACTAAATGCCTTAACAATATTTAAAAAAAACACCACCACAGATACTATATACTTATATAGATATATAAGAAATAAAGATAACTGAAATATAGATGCAAAACGAAATATAATAAAAATTTATATATATTAGCATATTGCAAGAGATATTTTTCTAAATCCGAATACTGCTGTTTTCTGAGACTATTTTAGCTTCACGCTGTGTCACGCATATTGCAGGTAAAGCGAAAAAAAGTGGATTTTGAATAGGAATCACATCCATAACCCTCTAAAAATAATAAATAGCCAAAGAATAAAATAAAAATAAACTAATATTGATACTTTAAGCAAAATTACATAATTTCTTATAGAACTCTTTAGATGATTTACACCTTTGACTAACACAGTGAGGACACCTGAAAAAAAAAAGAAAATAAATCTAAATAAAATTTAAAGAAATATTTTATTATTATTCACAATTCACATTCGCATACAATAAAAAAAATATCAGTACAATTCTTTATCCAATTGATTATTAAGGTAAAATATCAGATTGTAATTAGTTTTTGGTGTTGTTTGGTTTTCAAACCGGCACAAACCTGGACAAGTACTGTAGTGACACGGTGTGACCGCCAGCGACGTGGCTGGTGACCACGTCCGCCAACGCCGATATGAACGTGGGGTGGTCGTTGGGGGCCGCAGCGCGCTCTATTTGAGTTATACCAGCCTGTTTAAATAGGAATTACAAATTATTTACGAGATCTTGCTAAACAATTGTAAAATACGATGAAAAAGTTGCAAATTACGATAAACAAGTTGGCAAGTTGGGATACAAGATGAGCAAGAAGGATGACGAATGACGGATTACGATACAGACGGACAGATATTTTATATGAATAAAGAGTCATAGTTGACGGATAAAAGGTAAAGAATGACGGAAGACGGTTAGTTGGTAACAGGTGCCGGATGTTGCATAACGGATAACGAATTACTGGTAGCCGTGATATTTAAATGAAGGAATCTATGAAAAAATTTGCAATATAATACAACTATGACGTCACAAGCACCGTAGCAACTTCCTTCCACGCGCCACGGAACTGGGGAATGACCTACCGGTGGCTGTGTTTCCAGGTCGATACGACATGGGTACCTTCAAAAAGCGCGTCTATCCCCACCTTGAAGGCCGGCAACGCACCTGTAGCTCCTCTGGTGTAGCTCGGGGTCGTGGGCAGCGACGATCACTTACCATCAGGAGGCCCGAACGCTCGTTTGTCTTGTCCTTTTCCATAAAAAAAAAGGCTAACACTAACAACTGACCTCCTTGGCCACTTCGTCACAGTACTCGATGTCGAGTTCGTGTAATGTCTCAATGTGCTCGTTGACGAACGCTATCGGCACTAGGATCATGTGTTTGCACCCTTGTTTCGCGTAGGCCTGGGGAAAAGGATAAATTAGTTTTTTATAAAAAAAAAAATGAATGGGAATTAATTATTATCATTTTCATTTCTTCTCTCTAGTACCAAGGAAAAGCGCAGCGTTGAATTCTGACTGTCAACAGGCAATGCCTTGGAAATTTGGCAGAAAGTAGGGAATAAAGTGTTTTATTTCTTCATTTCGTAGTAAGTGGCGGATGCCAACGCCGCCTAACAACTACGAGAGCGAAGAAATGAAAAAAAATTAAATATATTCATTCACTCAAAAGCCACGGGGGTCTCTCGTCGTCATTGTAAACGCGGTGTTATGTTACACACATATTCATTTCCTCGCTGTAGTAACTAAATAAATCGCGGCGTTGAGTTCCGCCACCCTTACTATTCGGGTCCGTCCGCTTCGCCTTAATATAATAAAAAAAAAAACAAATGAACGTTCCATCATCGCATTGAATCATAACACC
>JBAIZZ010000735.1:0-13509 GCA_037355905.1 Heliconius aoede | reverse complement strand
GTCTCAGCGCTCTGACCAACTAAGAAAATAGAAAACTGATATGGAAACAATATAATTATAAAATCAGTTAAGTCGAGTTTACAATAATTTTGTATGAAATGAACTTGAATTATATTTTTTATTTTTTTCTATGAAATATAAATATGAAACCTATCTTGTTATTCTTTTTCCTTTTATTTTGTATTTTAACTTCTCACCTCGTGCGGCGAATTTCATACAAAATTTCATGAAAAATTCGATACATAAATAAATGCTCGTATCTTTGAGTGACCACTTGAGTGCGTAGACTCACAAGCTTAGCTTTGTTTTCGATATTTGATATTATAATAACTTTAGCCTGATACCTCCACGCGATCTTAACAATGTCTTATTAAAATTTGTAGAATCATTTCCCCAAACTAGAATCCTCTTAGTTCCCAAGTACATTATTGTTTCAGTAAATTTGTTCGAAGCAACAATTTTCTATGCACTCCGCCACCCGTGAAATTCGGTTAAGTATGTATTTTGGACTCGGTCCAAAACAATTAGCGTGGCAGAACTATAGCGAACTATAGCGGAATTGAGAGACGAATGATGTTGGGTTATACCTATCATTTTTTTATCAACTTCACGCTGTATCCCACACATAGCAGAGTATAATGATCCCACACTCCACCGTATTCTGGAGGCATTGCGTGTTGAGTGGCGGAACTCAACGCCGCGCACACCAAATTTTTATTTCGCCGAGCCCGAACCCACAACAAATTGCGTTTTCAATCACATACTTGTGCTCCCAGGCCACGAATAGCCTTATATTCTTTTATATTAATTATGTAGTACTAAGTAACTAATAAAACCATTGCAGTAAAATTTTAAATTTATGACACTGCATGTCTATTTATATATATTATCTATTTCTAATTAATTAATTTGGAAACAATAAAGTGATGTGACAATAAATGAAGTTTTTTTTATATATTTCAGTTTTTTAAGGATTGATAAGGGAATGGTTTAAGAGAATTTGTCAAAATTTCTGGGAAATTCTGATAAATTTTTGCGCATAAAAAACGTGCTATTATGTGTAATCGTCCTATATAATGTGTAATAACGTGCATAGGGAACAACTACATATAGTGTCATAGACAATATCTAAAATATATTATTTATAATATACGAGGAATTGTCGTAAGGAAGTACAGTAGGCTATCAGAGTGCGAGGTTATCAATAGTAAAGTCAGGGTAAATTCTAACGTGGAGAATATTTAGTTGTATTATTATTTTTTATACTAATTAAATTATTAAGGAAAATATTCTTCTACCTCCTGGCATTAATCCCGGCGTATGTTGCCAGGGTCTGTCTTATATACATAATATACTCGTATATGCAAGCTATCTTTACTTATAATAAAATAGTAACTCATTGTTATCTGTACATGGAAGAAATATTTAAAAAAATATTGAAAATGTATGGAATAGAACCCGAAACAATGAGTTTTAATTATTATTCTTTATTTTGATTTTACTGTCTAATGACGCTAATCTCAGAAACCGCTTAACCGATTTAATGGGAAGACGCGGGCGCAGCCGCCTCGAATAACCAACTTACAAGTTTGACTTTTAATTATAATTTCAAAGAGAGATGATCGCTCTTTGGGCACTCTTTTTTTTTAAAATATAATTTCAACAAAATACATTTCTTTTAAGATAATAATTATATACAACATCGTATATATTTTATTATAATAACGTATATTTATATAACTGAGATTGTATTTTTTTTTTGTTTTATACATAAATTAGTTTAATTTGTGCAATGACAGTTTTTTAATTTCTTACCTTAGTTGATTTTACCTTAACTATTGAAAAACTGCTTACATTTTTATAATTAATAAACTAGTTTAAAATTAATAATAATTAGTTTAAAATTGCATATGTTTTCCACCTAAAAAACACTATAGGGCGAAAAAGTAAGCAATTTGGGTTATATTATCATATATTTATTATATCATATACTATATTTTTGTAATATTTGAAAATGTAATATAGCCTGTGTTGATCAGTAAAGTTACGGCTTTCTAATGGTGATTTTTTGAAATCGGTCCAGTAGATTTTGTAAGACAACAACACAAATATACAAACAAAAATGCAAATATTTCCTCTTTATAATATAGATTTTAAAACTTGACAAAATTATAAGCATTTTCTTATATATACTTTGAAACTTTCAGTTTTTATCTTATAAAATCGTAAGTTCTTATCTAAATAACGGGAACGTCGAATCGCATCAACTATTATGACGACAATCACTGAAAGTGAGAGAATGAATTTATATTTTTTTCACTTTGAAGTTTAAAAAAAATTATTTTTGTTACAGATTAACGATATGATTTTCGTGATAAGGTGTAAAACAAATGAAAATGTTGTAATATTATGTAAAATATATGTCAATTTCTTTTTTGTGTTTTCAAAGTAAATCAGAACAATAGGTCAAGGTATTCTTAACTCAGTTGGACCGCGTCTTTACATGGTGGTTTTATCTTTTACATTAATAATTCTTGTATTATTCCTCTTATTGCATTGATCATCATAATGTGGTGAAAAACCCGTGTACCATTGATATTTGCGACATATTTACCAAGACAGAAAAAATCTATAGAAAAAATATTGATATGTTCTTTAACGATTGTATGCAATTAAAACTTAGTATTAGATCCAAAAAGACAATTTTAAATATACAAAAGTAAATTTTAAACGTCAACAATAACTGAAAGTTCGCTGATTATACAAGTTCTAAACCTCCAGAGGTTTTACGTTTAATTAACTTTAGAATTGCAGTTGGAAAACATACATAATTACATATAAGAAGACTGACTGCTCAAACCGAGAAGTTTTGAAGCTTAAAAGTAATAATAATTCCGAGTTATATCCAACGTTCTCGGATCAATGCGTACACTTTATGAAACTTTGTTTAAATGCCGTCTTCGACGTGACTTAGCTGTTGTTTTAATGGTGAAAGGTTTTTTATATAATTGCATTTTGTCATAAAAAAACTAATGATAAAAAATAACATATGAATTATATAGACAAATCGCTAGGTGTTTGATTTTCCCAATTATTTCACATTTTAAATGATACTCGAGGAAATGAATTATTTGGTTATAACCCGTAGTTTCGTAGAATTGTCGTGCCGCCCGTAGGATAGGATACTAGATACGATATATCTGTAACTATGGACTAATGTAACGAATTTGAAACGCCGGGTTTCTAAAAATATCTAAAATGATCCTATACTTTTTGTATAGTAAATCGTATTTTTTATTAAATTACTTTAAATATCATATCTATTACAAGTTTAAAATATATCACATGGAATCTGCGACCATTGTGGGTATTGCGGTGATATCATAATCTAGAGTAGTATCGAATAATAATACATGGACTCTATTGTTCTGATGATCTATTAGTCATATTGTTTATCTGTTTGTGATATATAAGATAATTAAGACTTAAAGAAAAAGTAGAAATCGGAGTGTCTTTTATGCTTGAGGACTATTAATAAGAATATTTTAAAGAATATTTTAAAGAATAAAGCAGATAATTCAAGGGGGAAGTTAATTTTAAAATACTTATTTTCCTGCACACCGCGTGATTTTCGAGTTATATTTTTTTGAGTGGCGGAACTCAACACTGCGCTTTGTCTCGGTATTAGTATGATTAGGGTGATGTACTGAAAATAAATCTTTCTTCTGAGTGGAAATCGACCTCGTAACCGTTGCGATTACAGCGATTACGTACACTGTGCTTCAAATATGCTATATTAAGTACAATCAATATACTAGTAAATGTCGTTTTAAATAGATTTATATTTAAACACAGTTCAACAGCGCTCATAACCCAATTTTAAACGCTTCCTTACAATCATTCATTTGAATTGCAAACTAAAATAATATCCATTCACTTGCGATACAATTATTTGTGTCGTAGAAGTGCAACGGTCTATCTAATTTAGTTTTAATATGAATTATTTGTAACAAACATCGCGCATTATTATAATACAATATATATACAATATATATATGATATTTCCATTTTCTTCGCTCTGGGGTCGAGACAAATCGCGGCGTTGAGTTCCGCCACTGAACACGCAATTTTCGGCAGAAATTGGGGAACGGAGAGTCTTAGCATTAGGTTCCCTATGCCTCCTAGTAATCTGTCGCCTCTGCAGCAGAGCACTGCTGTGTACGGGATACAACATGAAGCTATTTTTTTTTATTTACCAATAAAGATCGCTTAAGTTTGACAACTTTTATAATTTGTACTTCCCCTTGATTTACATACAATTTTAAAATTTGTAAGGAGCCCCCGATGGGCGAGTCCATCGCGAACTTGACCAGTTTTTTT
Source organism: Heliconius aoede (assembly GCA_037355905.1). NCBI lineage: Eukaryota > Metazoa > Arthropoda > Insecta > Lepidoptera > Nymphalidae > Heliconius > Heliconius aoede. Next base: position 9,129 of record JBAIZZ010000735.1, on the reverse strand, counting down.
TATACATATACACCTAAGTAAGGTGAAAAACTAATTTCACGAAATAGCAGTTTGAAGCGTAATTCGGTTTAAAAGCTAATAAAATAAGGAGTAAACCTGTGCTCAGATAAATTTTACTTTATCGGTTTATTTGTTGTAAACAGTCTGGAATATTTAAATGGCTGTTTCGTCGAACGAAAATACTTTTAAGTTATAAACTAAATAACACGAGATTTGTGATCAAGAACCGCATTAAATGGAAGGTAATATATTATAGAAAGATCTACAAAACTTGCATCTAGGCCGGTAGTGGCACAAGGGAACACAGTGTGATTGCAAACACGACTGGTTGTGATGAAATGAAATATTTATTATTTTAAACTTATATTTTATTTCTGTTTCGTTGAGTTCTGCCACTCAACACGCAATGCCTCCAAAATTCGGCTGAAAGGGGGGAACGGAGTGTCTTAATATCGAGGTTCTCTCTGCCTACCCGTGAATCTGAAAAATATTATATATCAATAAATAGATATGTACAATGTATTGTGAAGAACGGAATCCTAAAATAAGATTCTATTCGTTTTTTTAATTTTAAGATAAAATAAACAATACATTCTTAAACTTATATTTAATATCTTCTTAAAAAGTAATCATTCTATATAAAAAATAAACATTATACAATTTAAAAGCTCTAAAGGTTTATGAAACTTTCGTTTCGAATATGTACAACAAAACCTATAAGTTACTATTACTTATTCAATAGAAGGGAATGTTAACTTCCGTTTAGATGTTCAGGCACTCTTAGACGATAATATTTTACAAAATACTTTACAATTGAAGTTAAATTGTATATATTGTTGATTATATATGTCATTTTTTAGGCCAGTCGTAGCGCAGGGGCACAAAGTGTAAACGTGACTGGTTGAGGGTTCGATCCCCTCTCGATGAAATGGGATATTTATTTTAATTTATATTTCCATTTCATCGCTCTGGTGTCAAGGTAAAGCATGCCGTACAGTTCCGCCACTCAACACGCAATTCCTACAAATTTCGGCAGAAAATGGGGAATGGAGTGTCTCAACACTAGGTTACCTCTGCCTATCTTGCTATGTGCGGGATACAGCGTGAAGCTCACTTCAATATCGGTTCAATCCCCACTTGGTAAAATGATTATATTTTTAAGTTATATAATTTTCCCTTTCTGGTAAGACAAAGCATAGCATCTGCAACTTTATGGATTATCACAGATTTATACAAAAATTGGAAAAAGTAGAATCTTACACTAGGTTCAAATAACAAGTTAGCCCTTTTGAACCACACATGCATGAAAACAAGACTATAAATTAAATTTCAATGTCGTACATTATAAAGGTATCGTAATCGTTCAGGTGAAGATCGATATCAGACAGTTATTTGTTGATGAAGCCGCGACCAGTTACTTGGATACAGTATGGACACAAAATGTATTGACCGATATAAGGGGGGGAGGTTAAGACTATTATACACTGTAGAGGTTTTATTTGTAACATTAGTTCTTTAATTCTTTTATATTATATCAACTCAACGCTGCGCCTTGCCTCGTTTCCAGAACGAACAATGAAAATGCGAAATATTATACTCCCGCGAATAGGATTTGAGCCCACAGCCATTGCATTTAAAGATACGTGCGTACTCCTTCGCTACGGCAGTTTAATTTGACTAAAATATTTTGTAAAAACTTAATTGGTTCATTTTGCTACATTTTATAACGCACCCTCCCCTATAGTATGTTTACCTCTTCGTTTAAGGAGTAAAAACATCAAAGGTTTTAAATTGCACATTTGTATAACGTACGTTTGATCTATGATGAATTGAGAACACTGGCTTCTATATGATTTACTCTCAGATTGTCTTATGTAGGTTTACAAGGAATAAAATAAATATAATATGCATATAATATTTATAATACTGATTAATCACAATTTGATCAACTAATTTTCAGCTACATTAATTGTTTACTATATTGTGACTGTAACGCGACGGTTGGGGGTTCGATTCCCACTCGAGGAAGTGAAATATTTATTTACGTTTGCATTTCCATTTTCTTCTCTCTGTTGTCGAGGCAAAGCTCGGCGTTGAATTCTGCCACTCAATACGCAATGCCTTCAGAAATCGGCAGAAAGTGGGGAACGGAGTGTCTTAACACCGAGGTTCCCTCTGACTACCCTGCTGCGTATGCGTGAACCTGTAAAAAAAAATGTTTATTCTAAAGTATTTCAAATATGATTCACTTTTTTTTTTACAGAACCTGCACAATATTTGCGTATTACATGATTTTCGTGTGCTTAATAAGACATGCATTTATTTTTTTTCCCCAGTGTAAGCCATACTTTATATTAATGAGTATTGACGTTTCCCCCATTTATTATTGTTGATGAAATTTAGCCGATGCTTTACTTCGACACGAGAACTTTTTTACTTTATATTTTCTTTTTTGTATTAAGAAAAAACATTTTAAGATATTAAATATTTTATATAAATAATCATAAAGTATCCTATTTCATGTAACAAATCAATAACCATTAGTTCTTCCTGTTCACACGGCAATTAAATAATATAATATATATAATGTGTTGAAAAAGATACTAACATAAATAATAAAACAGATATTGTTCATTTAATAGAATAGCTTGTATTTATCTATTTTTTTAAATAATTATAATTATTTGAAAAAATAAAACAAATGATAGCCGATCTCCTTTTGGGAGGGATAGTTAAAATTTCGGTCACGTCCCACGAGCTATATCGCTGGAAGGCTAATATTTTTTCGTTTCAATCTTAGAAAGTGTATTAAAATCGTGGAGTGATTTAACAAGGTACAAATTTAAGACAAAGATCAATGACGGCAATATTTTACTATAGATTTTTAGTTTTTTTATAGACTTTCAATATCAATCTACTTAATATTGGGTATTACGAGCTACATCCATGTTTTATCAGACCCATAAACCTAAAATATAAATATTTCTATGAGTTAGACCTTAGTCATCTGCATTGTTTTGAACTTCTGAAAAGTTGTTCAAACATGCAGATTGCAAAACGACTCTGCTTGGGTAGAAAAAAATTGATGATATTAAAAAAGATCCACAAATATCATAGTTTAATTTATAATATATATATTCTGGTATTTTTATATTTTTAAAAAACAATGTAAATTATATTGATCGTCCTTTCTAACCCTTACTTAACGTGCCTGTATATTACTTATTCATGATCAATTTGCTGCAATCAGGTCAGAAAGCACGACGTTAAGCTCGATGCGACTTTGATAAAATATGATTACAAACTTCGTGAGACGTTTTTGCATTTTTAATAGTTGATTCTCTCAGTAACGTCTTTGGTGGTATTTCAAAAGATATTTCTCTTTATTTATATATGTCTTTAGTCAATTCTTACAATTCACGGTTAAATTATGCTAGTAAGTTTCACTACATTTTGTTTGTTTAGGATTATAACCAATAGTAGAATGTTTTGTTAAAAAATTGGGTAAGCTTTTCATATATTTTTACATCGTATAATATTAGGTTACGTAAGTATAGTTTTAATATAGTTATGGTAGCTTTTTTTACGTTCATTCGACGATTCAAAAGTCTATTTGAATAAAGAATATTTTTAATTTGAATATATCGTATACAGTGAGATCGTTGTAGCGCGTTGAGATAAATGCCTTATATATAAAATTTACTCCCTGAGCTAGTAAACACACTGCGGCATTGAGACACGAAAAGTGAAGAACGAAGTGTCTCAATTTTAAGTTTACTCTGCATATCCCCATATGCTAAAAAACCCCATATGCTGGTGACCCAGCTTTTTCTGTCTGTAATGCTATGTGCAATGTAATTTAAATTTAAATTAACAATTAACGACGTGTTCATACATAATTTATGAATAAATTTTCTTCTACAATTTCTTCGATTTTAATTTCCACGAAAAGCCTATGGTTACACACGAAAGGGTGGAAATACCAGTATTTCAATTCTTAGTAAAATACACATGACACATCTACGACTACATTCTAATTTAATAAGAGAATAAAAATCTTTTTATGTTCATATAGGCATATTTTCAGATACATAGGTTCAAAAAATAGAAACTGAACCGAACTGTTTTACCGATATAAAAATATGTGCAATAATTAATATAGTATACAGAATATTTATACAAAAATTATATATTGTATATGCCTACTCTGCAAATTGTGAGAGCTTTTCAATAAGAGAAGACAAACTCGAACACCGCTCTACTTCCCGTGTAATAGGGGAGAAAGGGGAACCTAATATCTTAACACTTTTTTCCATATTTTGTGCTCAATTTTAGAGATACGTGGCGTGTTGAGTTATGTTGTCGACAGAACGTGAAAATGAAAACAACTCGTTTCCTTGAGTGAAAAACACCTTGTGCCACGACGTTCCTTCAAGTCTGATAAAAAAATATAAATAAATACCTAGCAGTTAAAACTTCATAAACAGACTCCATATATACAAATATAGGTAATGTATATAAATTAAAAACATTTTAATATTGACAAATTGCCAGTCAAACGTCAGTCAGTAATATACATGGCTAGAGAGATGTGACAAATATTCCAGTTTTATTTTTATTTTTGTGTTGTGTGTTTTTTTTACATTTATGTAGTCTTTCGAATTGAATTTTCTATATTTTGATTTCGACCGAAATTTCTTGTGTTAATTTTTATCTGTATACAGAGTGGTGCCGTGACTTTTTTTGCTTCGAAACATAATTATATATTTAAATATTTCATACATTGTGTAAATTAAAAGTCTTAATTTCTACTCATTTTTAAGGTGAGTAACTAGTATACAATGATTAATTTACCCTAATAATAATAAACAGTAATCTTAATTATGCGTATTAAAGAAATTATGCAATGCTTATAATTGCTTTTCAAATTAATTTATATGCTCAACTTACTACAAAGTTACCAAAAATATACTAAATAAAAATTAAAGTAATGAAGTTGAGTTCCACCACCCAACATGCAACGCCTAGGTTCCCAGGTTGCGGGATACTATGTGCGGGATACAGCGTGAATCTGAAAAAGTTTTATTATTTTTTTAATAAAAAATATCTAAAGCATTGTTAATACATAAATACTGAATTACATTTCTGTATGTCGAATTATTTCTGTTAGTTGTCTATAAATATAAAAGGAGATGTTCCCGTTGACAGCGTAACCGCTGTGCTTAGAAACATGAAATTTGGACAGATGTTTAATTAATTGAACGCGTACGTGGTTTGTGATTTTTTAGAATTCATCCCCTAATTGAAAATAATTTCTTAAACATATATAATAAATAAAAAAAATTGCTTCACATTATATCCCGCACACAGCAGGGTAGGCAGAGGGAATCTAGTGTTAAGACACTCCGTTCCCCACTTTCTGCCGAATTCTGGAGGCATTGACACATATATAATATATATAAATATAGTTCAAGCGGGCGAAACAACCCAGGTCGGCTAGTCGCTAATATAACAAGATAAATAAAAAAATATTATCCATTCATTAACTTATAATGGCTAACGAAAATTGCCAGAATTTTTATCATTTAAGAAAAACTCACGATCCCATAATCTTCTGTTACTGACATGACATGCCAATTAGTGTCTACGTTCTAGTATTTCTTTGATCTTTTAAAGTGTTGCATATATTTATAATATTTTATTATATTTTCATTTTTCTTATGTATAGATGAATTATAATAATGTTGATAACTACTCCGTTCTCTGTCTCCTACTGCGAGGTTCTTTTTATTCTCTTGTTTGAAATTTATTTCAAAGTTTTTGATATTGAAAATTGTTACCTTGTTATATATTCGGAGCTTTATATAGTTATATATTCAAAAATTTTATATATTTAAATAATTAGTGCCAGTCTGATATTAATCTTATGATTTTAAATTTAAAATAATATTTTAATGGTATATTCAGACATTCACATTATACGATATACATAATTTATTCTCACATAGTGCACCCGCAAAGTGAATGGTTCCCCTCATCGGCTTTTTAATCCTCTTATCGTCTCCACTCAAAAAGAAGATAGGCATTACTAACTTTATGATAAAATAGGTACAGAATATTTAAAGGATATTTATATAATGATAAAGATATTACAAAAAAAGCTATTTTAATATATGTATTTTTCGTATTTTATTTAGTATTCATAAGTAGCATTATGTGAGATTGGAAATAAATTATAAACGTGACAATATAACCGTTTTTTTTAAATGTAATATTTATTGACATTATGTTGTAATTTCAATAAAACGCCGAATTTTATCTTTTAAAGAACAGTTGAAAATACATTAAATATAATCACACTTCTAAGTATAGATAGAACCTACCACCATCGCGTCACCTTTGTCGGTGATAAAGTCAGAAGAAGCGTCAGCACAAAATTTTGGTATTTCAAGATATTAAATATGTCATCGTCTAACATCATATCTACACAACTAAACGTTGTGATTAAACATATGATTTTTATTTGGCATAATATTTATTACATATAATTAATAAAAATCGCGTTAATTTATTTTTCCTAGAACAAATTCTCACTGATTTATGAAGAAAACTGAAGAATCAAGTGTGAAAATATTATTTTTATGAAACGTAAGAGATGTATGTAAATATATTATTTTATTTGAGCAACGAAAAAAATGTCATTTCTCCCGAAAAAAACAAAAAAAAAAAGAAACATTAAGCAAGGGTTTCTGCAGTTTTTTCAGACACCGTCGAATGTTGACTCGTAGCTGGAGTTAACCCATTATACCCGACTGCTATTTGTTTAAAAGCCTCCGCAACAATCTCTCTTTACTTTGACGAGTGCCTGTCTGAATGTGAACAATCGTTGTAATTACGGCGGGCCCACCACCACCGCCACCGCCACCACCGCCGGAGCGCGCACTACGCAGCGGGCGCGTGTGGTGTTTTACTTTTGATCATCTACCTGTTTGCGAAGTGATTTTGGTTCAATTTTAAGTGTTAGTTTTATATATGAATGCTTAGTGAAACATAGTTTTGTTATAGTTTTTTTGAATTTTCTCCTCAAGAATGAAAATGTCTGGGTTAATAAGAATGAAAATGTGTGGGTGCAATTGCACCGCGTCTGACTATAACGCGGCGTTGAAGTCAGCCACTCAACACATAATGCTTCCAAAAATCGGCGGAAAGTGGGGAACGGAGTGTTTTAACACTAGGTTCCCTCTGCCTACCCTGCTGGGTGCGGAATACAGCGTGAAGCCGATTTTTAATAAAATTTGATTATTATTAAAAATTTTAATAATTCATCATAGTTTTATTGATAGACGTAACTGTAACGTCGATAGTTGTCGAACGACACTTTTGATTCATTTTAATTTGCCCACTTTGGAGTCCTACCAGGGAGCGGTGGTGGGTTTCCCACTTAAAATTAGAATGTCCTGTACAAAAAAAAATGTGAACCTGAAACGATTAATCTTTATTAAAATATAAAATGACTGTTCTTATTCTTTTATTCTTGTTTATTATAAAAATAAAGGAGCAAAACACTGACTGAACTTATCTCATCATAATGAATATTAATGGCCAAGGGTCTAGATCTAGACACTGAATACATTTTGTCATTTGCTTCAAATGAAATTGTCAGCTGGAAAGTAATGATTCAGTATAATTTTATTAAAGTGTACGCCGTTGTTTGGCACTTGAGACGAAACGAGTTGGTAGCGGGTTCAAATTTAATACATACACAATAATTTATTTTCTTATTTATATATATTTTTTCTATATGTGTAATTCACGTTGTTTTGAGATTACCTTCAAGTTTATGCTCTATGCTACCCAGTCTGAGAAGTGATGCTAGCAGGATAAAACGTAAATTTGAATATAATCATAAAATCTCTCTAGAGAAGCAGAAGAAGTAAAATAAAATCCGGAACATAAAATTTTATTAGATATATATAATTAAATATATAGCTAAGTTTGTCAACTTTTATGATTTGCACTTCTCGTTAACCTACACTCCTGAAATTGGTCCAGAACCTTAGGCGCGCGAGTCCAACTCGCACTTGGCTCTTATTTTTATCCTTACGCATCTCCTACTTACATTGTAAGTAAAGTACATTTCATATGTTTCGTCTATTACATAAACGTAAAAAATAATGATATATAATATATAATAAACACAACAGTGAAAATTCAACCTACGACCATTTTGCACCATATATATATATGAAGGCTATAAAGCCTTACGTATGAACGTGTGCATATATAGAGATAATTTACATAATATTCCTAAGTAAGTGAAAAGGCACGAAGCTTATTCTTCAGAAACAAAATATAATGTAAAATACAAAAGAACTTTCCACTTTGAGCGTGAATTAAATATTTTATGTGATATTAAATTATTCTATAAACGACAGTTATTTTTGCACCAACTTTAAAGGATAAAAGTCACTTGGCTGCTTCACTTTTAATAAGATAAGGGTGTAGTTTCGACATTTTATACTTCCTTAATGAAACTTGCGATACTAGAAGGAAAACTCGAGAAAAATAACATTAATATTCTATGGTATACAGTTTTTTTTCTCATATATAAGGTTGCTTTTATAATTTTTTTTTTTTAATTTATTATATTATGGTTAAAAGGCAAGGAATTTATAACGAAATACAAAAAAACATTGAAAACTTACTTTACTACTTATTGTAGATACTTTTCTATAAATCTGTGAGAGGAGAATTAAAATAAAATCCAAGATCCAAGTCAAGTGCGAGTCGTACTTGTACACCGAAGGTTCTGTATTAGTTTCGGGATTGCAGCTCAACGGGTAGTACAACTTACGGTGTATGTATACTTGTTGAATTTCAAATAAAATGAAAATAATATATCAAGTACCTATAAATTATCATTTTCATATTTTACCTTTACTTATATCGACCATCCTCACTTGTGTAACTTTTTATAGTCATAAGATTTGGATCGAAAACGACGCTCATGCAGAGCATGAATGCTCTTATATTTTGATTGCGGCAACTCTGTGCTCTGAGAGAACGTAGACATAAATTTTTAATATTTATTTCAGCTTGATAACTTAACGTGATCTTGAAATAAATGAA
>JBAIZZ010000734.1:0-13511 GCA_037355905.1 Heliconius aoede | reverse complement strand
GGGGGGGACGAAATGTTTTAATTTCCTTCTAGTCACTAAAAACACCACGCAGCGTTAAGATCCGTCGCTCTACACGCTATGTCGCAAAAATTACAGAACGTTGAGCGCGGAGAGTCGTAACACTACAACGTGAAGTTCATATTTTTCCATTTATTGTGGTGTTTAGAAAATATTTTGGAGAGTAGTGGGTCAACGATGCCTGTAGAACATTCGTAATACATTAACTGACATCGTACTAGTATTATTCAACTTTCACACTAAGTATGGGAATGTGCTTACACTTTTCGAGTTTGAAGTGAACAAAGAAAAAACTACTATTGAATTTACATACAGAGAACATGAGGGGAAGAGAGAGAGACTTTAATTGGAAATGGACTGATATGGATATATATACTTGATTATGGGTTCCAATTTCACTGAGAATTTTGTTTTTAAATATAATATTTTTCCGTAGTTATAGATCTAGATATATGACATAATATTTTAGAGGTAGTAGAAAATATAACGAGGCCGCCGTGGTGCAGCGTCGCACTGCAAACGGAACAGTAGTGGAACTGAGTTATTTGACACTAAACTTGTAAATATCTGCCTTTTCTTGTAACAGTACTACTAAAACTGAGATAAAAACCCAATGAGGCCGTCGCAGATCAGCAATAGAGCATCAGCATCTGACTATAAAAGCAACAGTTGTGGATATCGAATCCACTCGGGGGACTGACCTACCTATACTTACCTTGTTTATAGGTATGCGGGATTCAACGTGAAGACAAAACAAAGGAAAACACAATCATATATTTTTTATGGTTTCTCTACGAATTAATTATTATAAATCAACCAGTAAGTTACATAGAGCTGTTAAAGACGATAAAAACTGTGGTGAAGACTAAGAATTTCGATAACTTTCTATTTTGAGAATGCATTCTGATCCCTCAAGTGTTAGATAACTTTGGAATAAATGTCAATGTAACATTGTTATATTGACAAGATTTTTTTTTACTTTTATTTTATATTCACTCAGTTTCCCGTTTAGCAGGTTTAGAACATGCTTCTCTCTCGAGATGTTGCATATTCAGAGCGGTACAATGAAAAAAAATACCTTGCTCTGAGTGAGAATAGAACCCACAACCGTGGCTTTACAATCAGACTCGAATCGGAGATTCGGAAATACAAATTACTATATAGGCCTACGGTACGGTACGTCTACGGTACATCCATAGACGTCTTCAAGCTTCACGCTGTATCCCGCACACAGCAAGGTAGGCAGAGGGAACCTCGGTGTTAAGACACTCCGTTCCCCACTTTCTGCCGAATTCTGGAGACAATGCGTGTTAAGTGGCAGAACTCGACGTCGCGCTTTGCTTCGACACCAGAGCGAAGAAAAATGGAAATATAAACGTAAAGAAATATTTCAGTTCCTCGAGTGGGAATCGAACCCACAACCGTCGCGTTTGCGTCTTGTACTCCAAAATTATCTTTTTACGCATCAATATTTAATTTTTACACTTTTTATTTATTCAAATATTTCTTCATTAATATAGTTTTAGCTTCACGCTGTTTTCTGTACATAGCAAGGTAGGCAAAGGGAATCTGGGAACCTAGTCTTAAGACACTCTCATTTCCAACAAGACGTGTGTAGTGTGAAACGAAACCACACTTTTCGACAAACGTGTGTTGACTTCAACGCCACGCTTTGCCATCTTACCAGAAATGAAAATAGTAAACATTACATTTCCTGGAGTGGGAATCGAATACAAAACCCGCCACTTTTACAATCGCACGCTTTTGACGTGTGTAAAAATTCACGCACAGTCGAACGCGAAAGCTAGTTTCCTTACATTTGATATGACGATGGCAGGCATGCGGATGCTGGGTAAATAGACCATGTCAAGATTAATCTTATTATATACAGACATAGATACATACATATAGATGTAGAGTACCTGAAACGCATGAGTAAACTGGTGGGAAAACCAAGTCCAACTAAGACAATACGTGATCCATCAAGGTGAAGTCGTCGTGGTAAAAACGATGGTTACAAATTCGATACTTCTCGAGAAAATTATTATATTGAAGACCGTCCACCCCCATTCGTGGAAATTAAAAAAATAAAATTAAAAAATTAAATCAGCTCCAAGTATCTCGCAGAACAGGCAGAGGGAATTTAATATTAAGACATTCCTTTCTCCGCTTTCCATCGGATTCTGTAGGCACCTGAAAAAAGAATTATGGGCTATATTATATTACGTTAATCATTTCTATGTAACCCACAGTACAGATACAGTACAGATAGAGTTACCTCGGCCACTTAGAACGTGTCATGTATCATAAGCGCTAGTTATTTTAATACGACAACGCGGGCGAATTTTTAGGTAAAAGTTAGTATACGTTTATATTAGATTCTTATTTCAGCTTCACGCTGTATCCCACACACAGCAAAGTGGGCAATATTTAATTTCTTCGAGTGGAAATGGAACCCACAACCAGTCGCCTATACAGTCACACACGACTGGTCTCTATTTATTAGATATAAGATAATTACACGTTCCCACGAGGCCTAGAGTGATTTAACGCAGCGATACACTTTAACTGTACGTCTGTGGATACATTTCTATTTAACAATTTGCGTTGTCTTTGTATTATACAAAATAGTTTTGTCCTCATTTTATTATATGCTTTAACTAGTAATCGCCTGCGAGTTTGCTTGTGTGGAATTTAGCCGAAAGTCCTGTATGAACGAGTGTAAATAGAAAAAAACCGGACGAGCGCGAGTCGGACTCGCCCTCCGAGGGTTCCGTACAAAACTTGGAGGTTTTGAGCTTTTATGAAATTCATGTTTAGCTTAGCCAGAGCCCTTACATTTGATATCTCACTTGAACTAGCGGCTTTAATACCAAGTATTGTCCATACATTTATAGTTATACCACAACTACAAATGCATAGTTTTCACAACTTTTTTTCTGAACTAGTACGATCTGTAAATGCTAGCTAGTTCAAGTAAATGTAATAAATTTACTATTTTCATTTCCTAGCTCTGGTAACGAGGCAAAAAAGCTCGGCGTTGAGTTCCGCCAATCAACATGCAGTGCCTCCAGAATTCGACGGCGAGTGGAAACGGCATTATACGAGTATTAATGGAACGCAGTGTCTAAACAATAGGCTCCGTTCCTTCTGAGTCGGTGCATACGGCGGCATGTGGCGGCATGTGGCGGCGTCACTGTGAATTATTCCTCACTATACTATACTATACTATTTACATTTTATTTTGCAGCAACAATGTTCCAATACGAGTATGAAAAACGACCGTCATCCAGAAATAGTGTGCCACCGGCACGGAACCCAATACCTCGGGACTGGCACTCACGTCCCTTGCCACCGCGCCCTGAGGACGTATTACCTGCTAAAACTTCTGTAAGTAAAAGGAATATATAGTACGGTCGACGAGTCTTGGCCGCTCTGAAGCTAGCTTTGGTTACTATCTTCCCGAGCGCGCAAAAGTTCAGAAAGTGTGAACATTTGCAAGTGGGAATCGAACCTACAACCGTCGCGTTTACCGTCTCAAGGCTCTCCGATCTTCGACTTGATGAATACTTTTACAAAACTCGTACATTTATTGCAAGTGTACGTAACGTAACGTGAAACAACTTCCGCCTCACGATACAATATTACTCAATAACGATTGCTTTGGAAATACTAATATTATTTTTTTATTCTGGATTAATTTTAATGCGTTATATTTTTTCAGTTTCACGCCGTATCCCGCGTATAGCAGGATACGGCGTGAAGAGGCAACTTAGAATTAAGACACTCAGAACATTCACGATTGACAACAACAACGAGGAAAATTAAAATGTCAAATAATTAATTTCCTCGAGTGCGTTTACAGTTCACAGTCTGTGCCACTGCGCCACGAGGGACTCAAAAAAAATTCCACATTTGAGAGAGGAATTTCTTCATAATATGTTCTCTCTAGCCTACAATGCTCTATTTAGTATACAGTCTGAAGCTAAAAAAAATTCTATGCCTTATTATTTTAATGGACGAACTCCACGGGATGAAATTCTGCCGATAAAGCCCAGATCTCAATTTTTGATATAAATGGTATATGCAAAGAGGACCGCAAAAACTGCAGACATTCTAAAACAAGGTCTTGGAGTGACGAAACTCAACGCCGCGTCCTCTCGTGATAGAATAATATCAAGCACAAGTGTTTATACGCGACGAGTTGTGGATTCGATTCCTATTTAAATAAATAAAATATTTATTTCCTCGAATCCTTCCAAAATTTAGAACGATTTTGACCTCGGTTCACTCTGCTTACCCTAAAATATACAATTTCAGGTGCCACTCAAAGTGTGGATTATAGCCAGTGCATCCTGTTTCGCCGTATGCGGCGCGTTGGTGTTAGCAACTATCGTCATCACCAGATGGGGGTCCAGTGATACTTATATACCAAGAGAAGTGTATGCCGAGGCCAGGGTAAGATATTGAGATGATTTAGAAATTTTTACAATTCTTCCTAAAAAGATGCTAATAAGATACGTTGTATAATGTAACGAGCGTATAAGAATTTTGACGTACTGCTTAGTGATCAGAGCACTTGGACAGTTTTCAAGAGGCGTGGGTTCAGGTCTCCGTTTAAATTTTAAACGTTTTCTATCTAAGTAACATATAATTGATTTGTTCCAAAAACAGTACTATTTGTCTTATTTCAGGAACCTATTTATCCAAATCCTTATCCGGCCAAACCAATAGCAGCAACAGAAAGGCTAGAAGCTACATCTGAAGAAATAGATACTGATATACAGTTTCCAATCCTAGAAAAGCTATCCATCTTCAAAAATATCGTCCCGAACAGAGAGAAGAAAAAAGATGACAAAAATCTCATATCTAAACCACAAATCCATCCTATCCATGATGCATCACTTCATCACCCGGAACGCAAAATTGAGAAGAAAGATCAAGCAAAACTACCAGAAGATTTTCCACCAAAAATTTCAACAGTCCCAGAATTTAAGCCAACTTTACCTGATGTTTTCTTGGACGATACGATCAAATTATCAGACGGATATATAGCAGGTCTGAAGAAGATTGAGGATAATTATGAAGATTATTATAATGACGAGAACTTATATGATGATTATATGCAAAGCAATACCATGACCAGTTATTTGATAGAAAAAGTTCAGGAATTGCACGACTGGATATCATCAGATCCTGATATTGAAGGGAAATCTGGGAAACACAATAATGGCAACGAATTTGGGCAATTATTAAAAGCTCTAAACGAAAGTATAATAGAAGGTAACGTTACTATAGTAATGAGTAAATTAAAAGATTTATATTTTGGAGAAAATTTCACAACTTCAAACCAAAGCAGGAAGGTTATATTGAGTAATAGCACAAATTTACTATCGTTTGGTATTCTGACACTGGATGTGATGCTGTTGCACAATATTCAGCTGATGGCGTGGGAGAGTCAGGTACGATATATTTAGAATTTTATTATTTTTGAAGTTTACATTCAATGTAAATACTATCATGCATTTTTTTGCTTCACGGAGTATCCTGCACTTAGCAACCCAGGAACCTTGATTTAAGAAACTCCATTCCCATTAAACCACTTCCGATTCCCCCTTTCTGCCAAATTTTGGAGGCATTGCATATTGAGCGGTGAAATTTAACGCCACGCTTTGCCTCGATACCAGGGCGAGGTAATTTACTTGCAGCAAATAATTAATGCATTTTTTTATAAATTAGCTATAATTTTACAGGAATCAGCTCGTAACAAAATGTTGAAAGATCCAGATGTTTTTGCATTCAATGCTCTCTTTATGGAAGCGGGACAAGTGGAGTCGAAGAGGAATGAATTGTATCATCCGTATGATAGTTCTGTGCATGGGTAAGCTTAGTCTTTTTTTAAAGTTCATTCAAGTTATTGATTTTTCTTGGCTCCCATGCTTAATTTTTTATTAAATATTTCTCTCTATTATATAAAAAAAAATACCTCTTCAATATATGCGGGGTTCTTGGTAAAGATTTTATTTATCGAAGAATTACTTACAGGTCCCGACTTTAAATCCGTTAATCCTAATAAATTATTGGGCTTGTTTATTTTCTTTTTAGTTTTGTGCAGGGCTTTTGTTTTTTTTGAACATTTTTTTATTTTTCACTTTTTTGTTAGGTTCATTAGGATTGTTAGGGCATGTAAATATTCGGTCCCTCTTTGGCTTTCTCGGTCGTGTCGCATTGAAGCTCCACCGGTTTCAGAAAGTAAAAGTAAATATATTTTTCAACTTTCTCATTGTATTATTTTTATTAGTATCACGGTACTGATGATTGTGATAAACCTTTTTGAAATCCTCGTATTGAGCTCTTGAATTATATATTTTAGCCGTGTGGTCCCGGCTTAGAATAGGATCACCCTGGTACTGTCGGTGTCTTAAGAGTCGACTAAAGTACGTGTGGTAGAGTCACGTCGCCAGTAATGGCACCACGCATGGGCAGACTCAACCGGATTAATACCACCCCCGGCATTTAAAACCGGTCGTGGGCGGCGGTTATCACTTACCATCAGGTGATCCGAACGCTCGTTTGCCTTTTCCTCTCACATAAAAAAAAAGATAGAAGATTGATGAGGTATAATAATAAAGAATATTATAGACATACATACAAGATACGCGCGAAAAACATAACCCATCCTTAGCAATTGGGAAAAATAAATAGCGGCGCTTGTGGCTTTGATTTCCGTCATTCAGTGAACGGAAAAATTGGAACGAAAATTTCGTAACATGTCACTACATGTTAGCATCGTTATAAGTGTTAGTTTTAGTCATAACGCCGTCATATTTCGACTAATATATCTATTAATGACTAATATATTGACGATGACGGATGAGAGATGACTATCTTGACCAAGATATAAATGTAATTAATGTTTATATTACAGGAAGAAACAGAACCGTCAAGAAGAAGACAATGACGTAGAAAAGAATCTTCTAGAAAATGTATTAGAAATAGGCATGAGTACGGCGAGAGCTGCCATACATTTGGGTAGAGCATTTAAAAATACCAAGTATGTCATAATAATAAATAAATTTTAAGTTATTATATAGATTCTAGAATGATATCTTGTATTATAGGTACTTCATTATTAATATTGTACAATACACTAATCACAGGAACTATTGGTTCGGATTGAAAACCTGACCGGTTGTGGGTTCTTTTCCTACTTGAGGAAATGATTTCATTTCCTAGCTCTGGTAAGGAGAAAAAACTTATGCGGAAAGTGGGGAGCAAAATTGTCTTAATAGGAACTATCTTACACTACACTAGCTAGCGCACCTGCTGTGCGAGGTAGACAGAGGGGTATGGCGTGGAACTAAAAATAAAATTCCTTTCAGAATGGTTTTGAACCAGCTATCCAACAGAGAGGCGCTTGCTACCAACATACAAAATCAAATGTCCCGCAACATTGATGCCAACACGCACGCGCTTAATCACTTGCAAACGTCATTCAACAAAAATGACAGCTCAAGTGCTGCCAGCAACATTAATTTTACCGACTTAGATTGTGTGTGGTTGTTGTACTGTAAGAATTTAGTTGCGACTGGAAAATTAAATCCTCCTTATGGAACAATGGCTAGGATTAATGGGTAGGTTACTGGAGTGTATTTATTATTTTTATATAAAAAATAATTATATTTTTCTTATTATACAGAGTGTTTTTGTCAGCACCACTTTCAATAAAACCACAGTTTTAATTTCTCTATAAAAGCCTTATACAATTAAATCGTTAAATCAAGTTAAAATAAAACACCATATATAGAAATCTCTTTAGTCGGCCAACTTCAACTAATGTTATATATATATTATTATGATTATAATTTATCGTATTAAGATGACATATAAATTTGTTTAATTTTAATTTATTTTGTAAAGGCTAGAGATTATGGGTTCAAATTCCACTAAAGGAAATATCTTAATGTTACTCGCTCTGGTAATGGGACAAAGCGCGGTTATAATCAACTAGCAACCTACGGCTAGATAGTAGAAACTGGAAATGTCTTAACAATAGGTTCCTAGGTTCCCCTGCCTACCATACCTGAGTAAATCTGACAAAAACAAATAATAATAAAATAAAACTAGCGTAAAGGGGGTTTCCCCATAGGCTTCCCTTGGTTCCAATAATTTGACCGTTTTTTATTTTCTTCCATAGATTAGCATTAAGAATGCTAACAGGTGAGCTGCCTGCAGACCGAGCATTTGACACAATGCTATATGAAGTCCTTACAGGATGGAGCGAATTAAAATGCACGGATATGTTTCCAAGGTATTAATATTAAGTATTTATAATTATTAATACCGACCCTAAATCACATAATGAAATTATATAATTTAATGAAGTTATGCCTAAAAATCAAATATAACTAACTACAAAGCATTCTGCTAATCCTATTACGGTTTGTGTAAACATTTTGTATAATAAATAAAAATATTAAGTGGACGAAGCATCGTTTGGGTCACTAGAACAAGGAATTTTCTCAAGAAGAAAGAAATAAAGCTATATTCTAGAAATTAATATAAGTAATCATAGAAATAGTTTTAATATAACGTTTATTTTTAGATGCAGTAAAGCCAACCCAGCAGCAGTAGTTTTAGACTCCATACTGCAGCCATTAAGAAAGTCACAAATATCTAATAGATTATAATAAAAAAGAAATCGAGTACTTGATAGATTTCGGGACGTGGGGAATATTGGATTGGATATACATTATTGTAGATCTCCCATAAATTATTACATACAAATATACAAATAATATACATTACGGAAAAATGTTATTTTAAAAAACTTTTATACAGAACGGACGCTGCTTGTTGGTGAAACGCTCTATGGAGTCTACATTTCCGAGGAGCAAACTATAATAGTAGTAGTATTCCTACTATCGACAATCATTTCACCGGTTGAAGGCCCACCATGTGTAAAATAATTTCATGGAATTTTATGCTATAAATGTGTCTTGTATGGACGAGACTAATATTTTATCAAAAACAATCATAGAATTGCGTATGTAAATGTATTAAACATTGCTTTTAAATAGTAGACGACTAAGCCTAAGTAATATTATTAAAAAATATATATGTATTCATAAGTTTTAAAATATTTCTCTTTACCATATACTTAAAGTTTTAACCAGAACCATAAATAATACACATATAATAATCGTGAAGACTACTGTTGTAAAACAATTTTGATTTATAATATTTTTTAATTTTTTTATATGTAAAAGCTTGTGTCAATCAGTACAAAGTTTTTTGAAGATTTAATTACTAAGGGCCAAAATAATTCTTCAGCTTTATAACGTACTTGTGCATTTAATGTAATTATTGTATTATATTTGTTATTACATTGTTTCAGTGATTATATTTATAAGAAAATTAATAATAAGCTTAAGCTTTACAATACATAAATGTTGTTTAAAAGTTACATCAATATATTAAGCAATTTTTATTTTATATTAATCTTATATTTTTATTGTCATTAGGATTATGTTGGTGGAATTTTTTGATCATAGACTTTTTTAATGTTTGAATATTCTAATGTTTATTACATTGACAATTCCAAAATTGTCAATGTAATAATTTTGAAAACATTTTTTATGCAATTAATATTAATTATATAAATTTTCATATATATAATATTATAACTAGTCTATGGTCAATATATTTTGTAAAAAAATAATTAAATATAATTCTACATTATTATACATGTCGTTAAAGAAATGGAATTGTAGTAATATAATAAAAATAAATAATAGACTGATTCAATAAATATTATAACATTTTTACCATTATTTATTTTACCACCACTATTTACAATTTCCTTTTATTTCCTTACCCTTTAACATAACAAATACTTACGCTTAACACCTACATTTTATGCACCACACAAATATACGTAGCATAACTTTTGCATAGCAGTAACTCCATCTGCTCCTTACCACATTTCAGTCTTCGAATTGCACTTTCAACTTCTTTCATATTAGTTTCGCCATCAGCTATATCAAGACTCAGCATTTCGCTGGTACTTGAGACTGAGGTGTCATCACATTTATACATCTACTCATGAAATTCCGTCCATCGCTGTAAAACGTGTGGACATTCATTCAATTTCACCGTCCTCTTTGCCTCACACCAAGCAAAGAAATGATAATATAAATGTAACTAAATATTTCGTTTCCTCGAGTGGGATCGAACTCAGCACGGTCGCGTACGTCACACCCTTATGGCGCTGCGCCACGACGGCCTCCTATGTTAATATATGAGGTATAAAATATTAAAGTAAAAAATATAGAGCATAAAATATATTTTAGTGGATTTTTTTATTAGTAATATCATCCACCTTCTTTTATTAGTAATAACAGTACTATTTACATTTGCTTTGGCTAATGGTAACACCGTCGATTAATGGCGTCGAAGCGGTAACTCGCATTTTTTATATTTGGTGTTCGTTTTCGTTTAGTCAAAGAAATGGTAAAATGGATGGTTTTATTAATTCTAAAATAGAAAAACAAACGATATACGAGATATATCGAGCATGTCGTCTCTGCGGCGCCGGCGCTGGCTACAAAATGCCCATAATACAAAACGTTGTCGACTTGGATTTAAGAGAAGTGGAACTCCAGCAGAAAATACGAGATTGTGTTCAAATTGAAGTAAATATTTCATTTTAAATGCTATATTTGTATAAAATATTTTAATTATATTTATTAAATATCTAGAGCATTTTTTGTATAATTTTGACAGGTCATTTGTTTTGACGCTCTGCGATTATGACATTGTAATAAATAACTATTATTCTGTGTTAAGTATTATCGAAAAGCTAACGAACTATAATATTAAGTAAAAAGTGGAATGTGGATAATACGAACTGAGGATATATTCTAATTTATTTAGCACAATTAAAAAGCTCAAGTTTGTTGAGCTATGTAAACATTAAAAAGTTAGGTTATACTTAAGAGTAAAATTAATAAGATTAAAGTAATACTATAATCCCTTACAAATGATCTTACAATTAAAAGATATATTGTTACAAAGACTTAAATTATTGTAATGTACATTTAGTGATGTGAATGAAATAATTTAAATGTAGAAATTTCTAAGTGAAATGTATAATAAGAAAGTCACACCGGTACAAAATCTTTAATTTTTAAGCTTCATCTATTCTAATATAGTAAAGTCAGAGTAAATCAGTCTTTAGAATTTGATTGTTTGCATGCACTAATCCCTGGAACTACTGTTTCCACTTGAAAAAGTAGTCTTGTTATGTACATTTATAATCAATTTAAATAGCCTGTAATAAATTCCCAATCACCCTAATTATTTTAATGTTACCCAATTAGAATGTGTCATATAGACTAGCTGTTCCCATTTGGCCATCGGAGTAATAGCCATTGTTAAATGTAGTATTTATTTTAATCAATTTCAGGTTCACCAAGATGATAAAATGCCTCCACTAATTTGTGAGTTGTGTGTGGATAAAGTGAATGACTTCTATGAATTTCTCGAGATGTGCAGACAGACAAACAAGAGAACTAGGTTAAGGTTGGGCTTGCCCCCGCAAACAATGCCTAGGGGTGCGGTAAGTGTTATATAGGTTAATGGAGTAATATTTCTTTACCTTAAGTGGGAAATGAATCTACAATGAAACACCTGTCATGTTTACCAAGGGGTGCTCATAAAACAGTTGAAGATATAGTTGATACAGCTTCACATCCTGTATACCACATGCAGCTGACAAGGTAGGTGAAGCTGGTGGGCAGAAGACGCCTAGTGTTAAGAAACTCTTCAAAACATAAATCTTTTGCATACAATATTTTTTATCTGGTTTCCCTTCAAAACCCATAATCTTCAATTCTTCTGTTGTGTCAAGAAGTATACTAAAATATTAATTAAAAAAAGTAAAGAAAATAAGAACAGAAAATGGCAGAAACTTCTAATTTCAAGAGTGAGTTTTATTTTAAAAAAAAAGCTCTGTGGAGGCATTGCCTGTTGAGTAGGGTAACATAATTTCATTCTTAGCCTCAACACCAGTATGAATAAATTAATATATTAAATTTACTGGAGTGGGTATCAAACCCATAACCTGTTGTGTTCACAATCGCACCCTTAGAACCCACATATGATGTTGATATACAGGTTTTTCTTTAATTTTAGCCAGACGCAGGTGATTGTATATTGGGTATAACTGAACCAGTCTTTATAAGTGATGATGATAATGAACCGTTGGCAAAAACAAGACCAAGTAGAAATCGTAAAGGAAATTTGAAAAATGAAAATCAAGATACTAAAGTTAAGGTATGTACTTTTACTATATTTATTTAATAGTATACATAGAAGTATTGTTATTATTGAAATTTTATATATTTAGTCTTCTGTCATTGTTTGTTTGTTGCAATTTTTCTTATCAGGAGCAAGGAAATAGAATTAATAGTATATAATATAATATAATAGTATATAATAGAATTATAGTTGTGACGGTTGAAACTCAACATATAAAACTGTAATATATCTCTTTTCATTACAGATTCAATTACCCCACAGAAAAGAAACAATAAAAAATAAGATTGAGCCCCGATCCTTGCGGAGTAAACAGCAGAGTTCCCCTCGTTTAAGAGGAACTAAAAGGAAAGATGATGATGTTGCTTCGAGTAGCTTACAGGTATTTTTTATCTTTAAATTGTTTTTTTTTTTAATTTAATAATGTAGACTTATATTAAGGCTGTCTAGGTGCAGCAGTACATTTGTGTGACTGTAAATACAATTATATGCATTTGTGTAATATTTTAATTTTTTCGTTGAGTCCCTCCTTCCTCCATAAAAAAATATTTTTCTAATTTGTGAAAATAAATGTATATAAAAAAATAATTTTATTATAATTCAATTACTTAATAACTTATAACGAAATTTATTAGCTTTTCTTCCTGAAGTTATATTCCTTTTTTTTGTTTTTTTGATTATAGCATGCATTTTATTTGTTCTTAAACTTGTTTTATTATAGCCAAATTAAACAAAATTTTTATATGTAACCTATGGGTTGTTCTGATGTACAAACTATGTT
This sequence comes from Heliconius aoede, assembly GCA_037355905.1. Taxonomy (NCBI): domain Eukaryota; kingdom Metazoa; phylum Arthropoda; class Insecta; order Lepidoptera; family Nymphalidae; genus Heliconius; species Heliconius aoede. The sequence goes on along the minus strand of JBAIZZ010000734.1, from coordinate 394 downwards.
TCTTTAAAGTATCATCTAAATCCGTCCAGTATTTACGTAAAAGTGGAGCAAGTACCCGCACTCACAAACTTTTACATTTATTATATTTCTTAATTATTACATATCGATTGTTCTTTTTTTTTCATTTTCAGAAGTCAAAACGGTCAGTGCCAATGCCCAAGTCGATATTAAAAAAACCTGAGGTTGTTATTTTTCATACATATAAAAAAAATAAATCAAAAAAATATATCCAGGCTGTATCCCGCACTCAGCAGGGAAGGGAGACGGAACCTCGTGTTAAGACACTCTATTCCCCACTTTTTGTGTGAGTCTCAGTTTGACGGCAATGGGTTTGTTTCCCACTCGAAAGAATGTAGTACTTAATATTTTTATTTTCACATTCTGGTAACTAGGT
>JBAIZZ010000733.1:0-13215 GCA_037355905.1 Heliconius aoede | reverse complement strand
TTATTAATTTACTTTAGTACGTATCTGTGTACGAGTTAATTACTTGAGCGTTTGTATAATTGTATTGGAGATTACAATACAATTGAGAAACAATTTCGTTTTGATTGCATTATTAGTATTGTGTTAATTTTTGAAACTGTTGTAGCGCAGTGCCACAGATTCTGACTGTGAAAACGACGATTATGGGTTCACTTTCTACTCGGGGTCATGGAATATATTAATTTCTTAGCTCAAGGCAAAAAGAGAGTCAAGACGTCTTATTACGTCTTATTACTTGTTTAAATTTAAATGTGAACGTGAAAAGAGCCAAGTGCTACAACACTCCGTTATTCTCTTTCCACCCTATTTTATTCTTCAGTTTTTAATTTCTGTATACCAACCAAAGTTATAGCAACGACAATATTTTTTGTGCAAGTTTTTACCGGGATACCCGCACTAGACTGTTCAGGTTCTTTTTTTTATAGCTTTATGCTGTCTCTTTCATATACTCAATTAAGCAGAGGCAGCTTACACACTTTCAGTCCAATTTTCAAAACATTACAAGTTGTGTGGTAGAACTCAATGACGCGATTTGTCTTGTTATGACAATAATGAAATGAAAATAATGAATTCCCCGAATGGAATCGAAACTACAACCACCGTGTGGACAGTCAGTCGTTGACAACCTATCTGACTACCGTCCAATTTGTTTCTATATCGTAAAACAATTATATCGCATGTTCATTTGAATCTGCGACTGCCCCCTACATAATGCTGACACATCTACCTCTTACAAATTACAGTCTAAATTGTTTAAAATTTAGTACATTCGAAAATATGTGGCGAAACAAGCGTCAGTTTTTGTTAAAATTAATTATAAAGTGAGTCCCACCAGATATTTACATGACGGGGCCTTTTCAGCTTTAAGAGGAATGAAATTAATTTAATATTTAGTTTAATCACAGAGTGAGCGCTAGTAAAAGTATCGCACATAAAATAGCAGTACATTTTCATTTTATAGTTAAAGTTTAAAAATATTAGTATTTCGTAGCGTTTATATTTAACTTTTAAAATTTAAAAATAATATTTATATTGATTTTGATTGATGAAACCGTAATGGCAAGGCGGCACAAGATTAGGGTGTAAACGCGATGGTCGTGGGTTCGATCCTCACTCGAGGGGATGAATTTAAGGAAAGTAAATATTATTTCCTAATATTGTCATTTCTCAACACGCAATGATTCAGCACGAAACTGATTTATTTTTTTATTTAAAATAAGCATCCCTCCTTATGAGGATGGATAGATTATAAATTTTCACACTTATAATATTACTTATTTAGATTATTAATTGAAAATTAAAATAAGCTCTAATTAATTATACTTGTAGCTCTAAAGTCATATTTGAATCGCCAATGAACATAGAAAGGTCAGTATCATCAATTCGATGGGAAGTCAACAATGAGTCAAGTGGCACTTCTGCAAAAAAAAAGCCGGAAGAGAAACTCGACAATTGTCTTTTAGAATTTATTTTTACAATATTTTTAAAGTTATTTAGTTTTAAAGACTGTAATTTTTTAATAAAAAAGCAGCTTTATAATTTTTCCATATATGACGGTAGACAGGTAGAGCTTAGGGATAAGACATTTCGCTCCCTATTTTCGAGACATGGAGTGTCTTGTCTTTCTAGAGCACGAAATTAACTAATTTTGTCGAGCCAACATTGAATCCACAATCATCGCGATGACAGGCGGTATCCATCCCTTTATATTGATTTTTACTTTCACGCTGTATCACGTGGCAGGGCAGGCAAAAAGAACCTAGAAGCCTAGTGTCAATACACTCCGTTCCCATTACTACTAGTACAGATGCTCCCATTACTTATAGTCTTATTTTCCGCCGATAATTTACTTTACTTTCTAGAGCAATGAAATAAAAATATATAATTTCATAGAGTTAAGAATCGAACCCACAACCTGTCGTCACACGCTTAAGCGATAAAAGGAAAATAAGATAAAATAAATAAATGTAAAAGTTTTTACAAGCTATCTTTGATTTATGTAGAAAAACAAATTTAAGACGAGTAGTAAAATTGAACGCCGCCGCTCACCCTGTATAACGCGATCGGACGACAATACAATCTTCTCAACAGCGCGGCGGCGGCGTGACCTTTGTAGCAAATGCTTTCACGTCTCTAGGGTATTTTATTCAGTTTTTTAGTTGCAACGGAATATATGCAAATAAACATTTTGTGCAATTGCTACGTTGTACGTTCGATTTCTACTTGGGGGAACGAAATATTGCTATACAACTTATAATTTGTATTGAAAATCAATTTTTATTAAAAAAAACATTGAATAAAATCTTCCACTTACGAAAAATATGTCCCTCTGGTCCCCAATACCGACCTGAGGTCGCGCCAAAATGATATTCTCAATTTTTTTTTCTCATCTTGCACAGACTAATGTAAAACTGTAAGCGCGATAGGTTGTGGATTCGATTCTTACCGAAATGAAATCCTTAATATTTTCATTTCCTCGCTCCGGTGACGAGGTAAAGCGTGGCGTTGAGTTCCACCACTCAACTTCTAATGCCTGCAGAATTCAGTCCTTTCTTCCTAGGCTATAGCAGGATACAGCGTACCTACAGATAAAAAAAATATTAATTCTTTAAATGAAATTACATTTTAAATTTAAAACAAACAATGGTTTACCCAAAGTTTGAACTTACGATAAACGACAAATAATTACTCCCAACTTACTAAACCGGTTTCAGCCATTTACATAGTGAATGTGACAGACTTCCGAGACTCATTTAGCAGGACTGCCGGAACTTCATTGTTAGATTTATACATGCTTTTGACTGAATTGACGCTATGACTAACGTTGGTTACAAATGTCTTAGTGTACACGCGACGGTAGAAGGTTCAATTCTGAAATTGATACTCGAATAAAAAAAAACCAAGAGATCTCAAAAACTAGCAAAATTTAAAATCTCATTTTTCAAATCATAGTAAGTGGCTTAGAAGTTATAAGGAAACAAATGAACATAACAGTCAAAATCATAACCCTCCTTTTCGCTTTGGCGTAGTCGGGTAAAAATAGTAGTGAAAGAGAAGAATAAAATTGTCGAAAAATCTAAAGCTTACCAACAGCTGTACCTGACATTTGCCAAGTATATAAATATATTTGGAAACATGAAAAAAATATATTATTTATGTTCTTTTTATTTCATTTGATGTCTTGTGTAACTCAACATTACTTTTAATATTAATATTTTTTTGGCTTCACGCTTTCTGTGTCTCGTTTATAGCAGGCAAGAGTAACCTAGTGTTAAGACACTCCGTTCCCTACTTTGGACCCAATTTTGAGACATTCATTAAGTACACTTGGCTTATACTGTATTTTACACATATCATGATTCCACATAAATAACATAATTATTATTCTTCAAGAGAATATATAATCGCTTCAAGGAGTCACGCATAGAGAAAATAATAATTATAAGAAAATTTTATCTAAATATTGCAATATTCATACATCCATAATATATATTATATGTATATAATCATATCGTCTGAGATAGTGTTCTCAAATGGAGCACTGTGGAGCACTGCCCAACTAAATATCTTCTTTATACAAAATACTAAAAAAATATACTTTAAAAGCTCGCCATTTACATAGACAATTGGATCCAATCGAGTTTAAAACTGCCGGGGACAAGTTTAAAATAGAAACTGGTCGGGCCGGCTCGCAATGGAAGGAACATTTGAAAGACAAAAGAGATGTTTTGATTCGTATTGTTTTGTTCAATCATTTATTTCAACAGTTCAATTGATAGAATAGATAGAATGGTTGTAGATTATTAAGTTCTAGACTTGAAACTCGAAGCTTTGTAAAATTTATAGAAATTCCTTTAGAAAAAAACGTCTTGTTAAAAGTTGTGCGGATGGGAAAGTATGAAATGGACAGTTATTATATATATATTTTCCCATTGAAATATAGAATTTTATTTGCTTGTGTCGCAGCGGTACAGCGACTGGTAAAGCGACGCGGTCGTGGGTTCGATCTTCCCTCCGAAAGGTTATGTTTCTTGCTCGTGTAACAAGACAAATTGGCTTAGCACGCAACTGCGGTGCTATATGCGGGATACAGCGTGAACATATTTAAATAATGTCTAAAGTATATAATATAGGTACTGTTTATATGCTAGACTGTTTTTTACACTTACTAAAGTATTTCAATTGTTTAACTTTAATTAAGGAGAATAGCATTGAAAAACACTCGCTTAATTTATTTCGAGCGGCGACTGGTAGCTGTTGAATTAAAACAGTTTTGATGGTGCGTTACTTTCATCTCGAACAGAGTGAAATAAGATTTATTTTTTTAAATTTATTTTTCTCATACTTATTCAAGCGAGAAACGGTAAAAAAGTATGAGAAAGAAACGTTTTGCCCATCAAGACAGCGTCTGACTTCGCTTCTGAGGCAGCGTTTGTGGGTTCAATTTCCACTCGGAGGAATTAATTACTTTTATTTTCTCGATCTATCTGGTCGGTATTAATATTACAAGGCGGATAATAAAGTGTGTGATAAAAATTGCGTAGATTTTGGGGAAAAAATATTATAATTGTTAAAAAACTCCAAGATATTAAGGTTGCCTTTTCTATAGCAACGGTTGCAATTTAAATCCAATAATAATAATACTTTATATATATAATAATAATACTTTATAATATAATAGCTTTTATAATCAAACAAGGAAATGAAATATTCAATATTTTCATTTCCTCGCTCTGGTAAGGCAAGGCGCGGCGTTGTGTTCGGCCTTTCAATATAAAATGCTTCCGAAATTTAGCAGAAAGTAATGAATAGAAATGTTTTAATAAAAGGTTAACTTTTAACACAATTAAAGTACCACTAGAGGGCGAGGAGGATCTCCCATGCGTTGGACTGATCAAATTAAGGCTGCAGTAGGGGATTCCTTACATAAATGTACCAGGATTTCAGTCAATAGAGATAAGTGGCGAATGAGTGTGAGGCGTAAAAAACATTTACCCCTAATATCACTTTGTGATGACCACGACCGCTCTGACAAGTATGTTAAAGAAGAAGAGTTTTATCACTAAATTATTTAAAAAAAAACCTTATTAAAAAGTACCATAAATATAAAACCAAAATAATATAACCTTACTTTTAAAATTATATAATATTTATAAAATGAAACAGTTCAAAGTATGTTATATTAAATCGCTTGCATACAAAGAAAATGCGCACATAACGTCCGATTAAACTCAGTAGCCTACTCGTAAGCTTGTGGACTGCATTATTACATTTTTAATATATGTAGCTTTAATAATTCCTTTTTTTTTCTCTTTATGTATATTGTACTTATTGCTGAATAACGGGAATAATGGGAAGTGACTTGATGGGGATATAGTGTATTAACACTAAGTTCCCAGGTTCCCTCTGTCTACCTCTCATGAATGTGGCTGAAAGTGGAAAATTAAAATTTTCTAATGGGGAGCGAAGGGTTTCACTTCCCAGATTCCCTCTGTCTCCCTGCTATGTGCGATATACAGTGTGAAACTAAAATCGAACTAACAACGTCTCAGCTCATACTTCAGCGTGTTTCTTAAATTAGAAAACAAACTCGGGCTGTATCGAGAACGTGATAGTGACTGATCCGAGGAATGACTGGAGCTTTTGAAGGTAATTTTTAATGTAAAAATAGACTATAAAGACTCTAAAGATACATTCTTTATATTCTATCTTTATATTCTTTATAAGAAGGAAGAAATATTTATAATGCTTAGGGATTTCATAACAGAAGAAACCATTTTTTTGGGTTAGCACGATTTACTTGTAGAAAATTTAAGGTTTACCAATAAGTAGTTATAAAGACTTTTTTTAGTTTAACACTGTATCTCACACATAGTAGGGCAGGGTAAGTAGGTAGGAACCTACTGTTACGACACTACGTCCCCTTAAGAAACTTCCGTTCTTCAATTCTGGAGACGTGGGTGTTACGGGACGGAACCCAACACTTCAACAATAATTAAATGAATAGAAAGAAGAATTGTAGACTTTTGTTGTCGCATTCCTATATAAAACCTGAAATATTTAAATTTTAAAGACAACAAGATCGCGATATACGTTTTTTATAACAATTAGGTGTGCCAATAACGGACCAGTATATGATTTGTCAAAAGATGAAATATATCGTTCGTGGAAATGGACACAAGCCAAAAAAAAAAAAGAAAATTGATAGACAGCGGATATTGTACGCGGTGAACAAGCTATTCGTTCACATTTAAAAGATATTCCATTTATTTATATTCTTTATTAAAAAATAATTGAAAATTAACTTTTTTGTACACACACAGTCGGTAATCACTTTTAATTATGTAATTTTTGTAACATTCATATTTATTTATTTTATTTTTTATTTTCTTTTAAATATATTTTTTTAATTTATAAACATAACAAAAATCATATATACACTGTAAAATAAGTGTTCAATTAGTTAACACAGTGTCAAAATAAATATATATTTCAATTCACGCGAGATCGACTTCAATATATCAACGGAAACATATCAATTAGGTGCAACGGATGTTGGCGCTTTGCTACGGCTAAGTACTTACAGATGTAGAAAAATTACTCAACATCGATACAGTTAAGTAAGTGTTATTCTGCTTTTTTTCTTTTATTTTAACTATAATTATTTATACTTTGGCGGTATTCGCACGTATAGTTGTGATAGATAGTTTCAATTTTCTATTCGCATTGATGTATTGCGTGTTAAGTAACCAAACTCTCGATTGTCTCTGGAATGGGAACCAATTCTTAGGTTTCGTTGAATCAACTTTTTTTCAGCATTTCCCTGTACCCCATCCATAGGAGGGAAAGCATTAAGCTCCAAGGTTTTCTCTGTATATCCTGCTATAAGCGGGATAGAACGTGAAGCCAAAACAAAAAATAAAAGTTAGCTTTTACTGAAAATCTAGGCAACCCTTCAAGGTTACGTATAAATGTGCTTAATTAATCTTTTTACTTAAAACTGTATTATAAATTTGCAAAATTTCCAAGAAAATATTAACGTCTTATGCTAGCGTCATGGAACTTCTACAATTTAAACAAAGACTCGAAATTCCAGTTCACCGCAACTGAAAATAACAAAAACGTTCTCAACAGGCGCTTCTTTATATTATGTAAAGGAAATTAATTTTAATGAAAACCACCACACCTAATGGAGAAAAAGTATGAAACAAAAGCGTGCTCTGCCTACCCCGCTGTATGCGAGATAGAGCGTGACACAAAAAAATAACCTAATTTTCAAATATCTATGTACATAACATTGTAACATTTATTCTTGTAAACATTTATACAAAGATCACTACTATATTTTTTACATTTTGTAAATAGATCAATTAACAACCTAACCCTAGTCAACATACGTAATACATTCATAAATAAGAAAATATAATTTACCAAACTGACTATATAAGTAGACTACCGGCCGTACATTACATACAAGTACATACACAAGTACACGCTGCAAGCAAGCAGTACAGCATATATTATAGTACATTGGCAGACATCAATCATGAATGCCATTAGAGCTCGATCCAAATACCTTAGCTGGATTCGCAACGATACGATGTAACCCCTTAGGTTAATCAAATTTTGAGATATTTTGAAATATATATGTATATTTCTTATTAGTTTCTATGCTGTATCTCGCTTACATAAAGTAGGGTAGTTAGGTAGGTAGAGGTATCAGAGAGAGCCTAGTGTTAAGACACTCTATTCCTCGCTTTCCAAAAAATATTAAAATAGTATTGAGTGGTAAAACTAAGTGTGTAGGAATTTCTATGTAGCTGAATGGGAACGTATGGCTTAGTGGATTGTACAATTTTAAAGAGGCGCGGGTTGAAATTCCGTTACGTTAAATTTTTTATACGTTTCGTGTGGTCGTTTTATACGTACAAATATTTAAATACATCGATCCAGTAGTTTGACACCAAAACTAAGTACGTTCAAACAAACAAACTCTTCAGTTTTATAATAATATATTACTAAAGGTAATTAATTATAATTAACATTTAATAGAATTCTACATTGAATAGAATCCGAAATGATAAGTTGAATCTCTTTAAGTAAGGATAAGGGTCTTCATCGAGTTTGACTTCATTAACAAAGTGGATAGACAGTATTCTAATAACATCATAGTTAAAATTTTTATATAATTATTATGCTATTGTAAAAACGACGGCTGTGGGTTCGATGCATATTAGGGGAAATGGATTACATTTTCAGAGGCCAGTCAATACTTTCAATCGAGACATTCAATTAACTTAATAAATTATAATATAATTTCAATAAAGAGAATTTTAGTTTTAAACAAAAATCAATAATTTATGGGTAGTTTTCACAGAAAAGCAAAACATCATTGATTTTTTTATTTACAATTTTGATAGTTGAATAGCACGTTTTTTTTTAAATAAATAAGATCATCACGTATTAATTATAATTATCAAAAATATTCGGTTCTCTCTGCCTACCCTGCTGTGTGCGGGATACAGCGTGAAGCTGAAAAAAACAAAAGAATTTCCATATTTTCTAATAATTGTCAATTTTTTATATAAATCTGTATATTATTGTAAACAACAACAATGTTACTGAAATATCTATAATAATAATTCAATAACATATCTTGCGGTCATAAATATTGGAGAGAAATCCTATTGAATGATATCAAGAAAATTAGATGCGGTCGTGGCGTCTGAAGACATAATATTATGACATATAATATAACACAATATTTTATAATGTGATTTATTTTTATGTATTTAGTGTAATTTTGTGGTCATCATGGCTGATTTGAGGCCGTTGTGGAAGCATACGACTGTAAAAGGGACGGTCGAGGGTACGATTCTTACTCGGAGAAACGACATCTTTAATACACTAATTTCGAGAAATGATAAAAGTGTAGAATAAAGCGTGAAAGTAAGAAAAGTGGCGCTATTAGATAAGTCTAATAGTAAACATGATAGTTGTGGGTGTGGGTAGATCTTAGTGGAAAGCTCACATAGAAAAAGATTCAGCAGCAGATAAGCTACAAGCGTCAGGGCACAAAAGTATGCTAAAAAAAAACTGGTCAAGTGAGAGTAGTAGTAGTACCAACAGATGGTTCCGTACCAATTTCACCTATATTTGTTTAATCGTATATGAAATACTTATAAATGCAACTTTTAGATTTTTTTACCATTATTTTCATTATAAGTCCCCTGTAACCCTATGTAGGAAAAATTATCTATAAACTCTCATATCTTTTGATTGCTCTTAATTATATCTTAATATTTCATACTAATTTTAAATTTATACCTCAACGCAATCTCGATATCTCGAGGTATGAGAACAGACGACAGACGGACTCTTGACAGAAGGTTTTTACCATTTGTTGTACGGAACCCTAAAAATATGCTAACTTTAAATCTTTTAAATGATAATATTGTATATTTAGGTATCCTTTAAATTCATAAAGGCGGCGTACATTAATGGACTTACAAGCAAGCAATAATATTTAATACATTTAATTTTTTATTTATGACAAAATAAAAGCAAGGCAGGCTCCGTTTAAAACGGTTCATTTGTAATTCTATTTCATATGTTGTTTACAATTTTCTAGTCAAAAGAATAATAAATACGAATATGTACGTTTCAAGGGCGGCTATTGCATTGTCAATGATAGAGTAATGACATATCTATTGCTACTGTGTTTATATGATCGGACAACGGGGTTTTTTTTAATAGATATTTAGAAAATGGAACCTAAAGTAGTTTTTTATATATATTTTTATCTTCACACTGTATCCCGTACATAGCAAGGTGAGCAGAGGGAACCTGGGAATCTAGTGTTAGACTCCTTTACCCATTTTCTACTGAATTAGGGAAGCTTTCAGTATTGCATGGTCGAACTCAAAGCTGCTATTTTGCCTCTACATCGGAGCGAAGAAATGAAAACGCGCACGTACGGTCACACACTTGTACGCCAGCAAGCTGTTTTATTTATTCATATAAAACTGTTTCGTTCCTGGTTAACTGAAAGCGCAGATAAGGATACATGGCGTTGAACGCCGTATTTTGTCACGTAGGATCTTTAGGGGAATGTCAGAGAGTACCAAGAGGTAATTTCCCGAAATTTTCACGGGAACGGGAAGGAACAGGATTTTACAGATTTCTCTCTCTCTTCTTTCTTCTTCTTCTTTCTGCTTTCTAGTTAAAGATTTCAGCCTATCTTGAATTATCATCTATTCATTTCTAAAATGTACTTCGAAGACAACAACAGTCTACTGTTGCTGTCTTCGAAGCAACAACACAACTCTACTAGTCAGAACTAGTAGAAAATTTATTTGTTTGTGAAAGTATCTGGTGTAGGCGAGCGTTAACTTAAATCTACACTGGGACCACTGAGAAGACCAGAGAACCTCATTTGAAGACTATTAAACTGTCTTAGATGATATCCAAGAGGCGTGATTTCAAATCCCACTACGGTCAATTTTTATACGTATTGATTTTTTTGCTCTAAATCTTTGCCTAACATACATATAATCTTGAAAATACTCGTATCTGTATTTAGAACATGGAATGAGCGGAATAGAATCCACACAGCAGTAACTTAACCTAATGTATGCATTTTAAGTTATTGTTCAATATTAAGCTTCTATGAGGCTCAAAGGAGCACAAGTGTTTGTAACGCGATGGTTGTAGGTTCGATCCCCACTGGGAAAATGAATTATTATTTATTAACATTATCATATCTTTCCTCTGGTAGCAAGGTAAAATCGCTGTATTGATACCCAACACGCCAATCCGGCAAAAGGTGAGGAACGGAGGGTCTTATCTCTAGGTTCCCTCTGTCTACCTTGCTATATGCAGCATACAGCGTAAAAAAGAAAGAAATCTTCAAAACGCAACTAATTACGTTGTCAACGAAATAGTTAAATGAAATTTTTAGTTCGTCTTAAGCCTCAATTATATCGATAAAGTCAAGGTTGGCTGTTGCTTCGTTCTTTGTCTATTTATGTTTACTTTTAAGTTATAATTCCTATACTGTTGACTTAATAATAAATAATTATTTTTAAGGGCACATGGTGGACTAGTTTGTATGTATTTGTATATAAGTGGAAACTACCAATGAAACTTTGTGGCTTTATCGTATTAATATACTGTAATAGTGTTTTAATTGAAATATAGATATGAAGTGTAGGGGAGTAAATGAAAATATTCAAATATTTTCATTTCAATACAAAACGCGGCAATGAGTTCCATCAATCGACACGAAGTATATCAAAATTTCGGAAAGTAGGGACTGGAGTGGAACTAAATTTGTGATATCACACAGACAGACACATTCCCTAGTTGGCTCTTTGGAACCAAAACGAAGAAATGAAAATATGAATAAATAATAATTAATTCCCCCGAGTGAGAATCAAACCCACAACTATCGCGTCACACCTGTGTGCCCTAGCGCCACGACGACCTATCAACTTTAGTAAAAGACGGTAGATAATAAGTGATTTATTGCTATCGTGACTTTGGAACTTCGTTAAATTGACTTCTAAATTATTTTCAAACAACTTTTAGGTATAATATAATGCGCGGGAACTGTTAATCAAACACGCTTGGGACGTTCAAAGGGTTTTTGTAGAAAAATGAGTTTGCGGAGCGTGTGGGGGTAACATGTTTAAAGTTCTATACGAAAATGCAGAGCCTTCAAAGCCTAATATATTTTAAGTATTTGTTATTATTAATGAAACCTTTTGTGGCGAAGTAGCACAAGCCTGCAATTGTAAACGGGACAGGTTTTGGGGTTGATTCCCACTCGAGCAAATGAAGTATTTAGTCGCTCTTGTAGTGAGGCAAAGCGTAGGCGTTGAGTTTCATCACTCTATACGCAATGTCGCAAGTGGATAACGTAAGACTATAAATGGTAAAGGAGTGTCTAAACACTAAGCTCCCGGGTACTCTCTGCCTACCCTGCTATACACGAGATGTTGCCTGATAATAGTTATTTTCTTATTAAGTGTTTTCTCTTGTTAAATTGTTGTTACCAGAGCGAGTACGCAAAAATAATTCATTCAGAATCGAACTTGCTACTGTATCGTTCCATCAAAAATCAAATCAGCCTCACGCTATATTCCGCATGTTGTAGGGCAAGCTGAGGGAATCTAATGTTAAGACACTCGGTTTGCCACTTTTCAAGTATACCGTTATAAATAGTTATTGAAATGGAAAACGAACCCACAATATTAAATACTTGAACATTTAACAATAAACCTTTGTTAGGGCAGCAGTACATTAACAGTCTATTACATTATTTTTATGAAGGCTCTTTCAAATATAATCAATCAGGAGTCAATGTTACAACAATTACGTAGATTGTATCAAAATAAGCTAATGTCCACAGTATATTTATAGTAGAATAAGGGAATTATAAAATTAATATTTTATAATATAAATAACAATAAACGTTGTAAAGCCATCTGACTCTAGGCGGTCGTTGGTTCACCGTTCGAGGGAATGTATTTAATATAATTAACATGGATAATCTTATTGTCATAATAAAAAAAATTATTTAATTACAGGTTAACATAATAAAAACACATTATTAATAAAAAAAAAGCTAAAAATATTAATGTGATTTATTCACTATGCTTGCCTTCCATTTTTCAAATATTACTAGGAAACCTCTTAAGTTAAATATACGACTGTAATACTATAAACGAGTAGTTTACCTTTTAACTTTATACAATTTATTTCAAATCTCATTCTAAAAGCATTGCATAAATATTTCTATATTAAAAAGAAAATGTTTTTCACTTTTCATATCACTTTGCTCGTTTCTCGTTGTATGGAAAAGATATGAGAGGTTAAAAAAAAGAAACATTGATAATAGGAGAATGTATGTGAAAAAGATGATCCAGCTAAAAATTGCCTTCGCTTAAAAAAGAAAATTAAAACCAATAATAAAAGAAAATTAATATTAAACTTATATAACACGTTTCACAACAAACTTATTATTCCATCCTACTCTATATTCTTTGGTTAACCAATGCAAGTTGCAATTACGTTGGGGCCTCGTATCAAAAGCTTAGTTGTACTTTGAGGAACATTCCAGGCGAGCTTACCTGCGAAGCTGTTGCTTCAAATTTTAATGGACTATTTTAACTG
>JBAIZZ010000732.1:0-13519 GCA_037355905.1 Heliconius aoede | reverse complement strand
GCCGGAAGCCGGAAGCTTTGATAGTCCGCTCCTTGATATACTAGCTTCGTGTGAGCTTCGCTTGAGCTAGAAAATTTAACTGGCGTCCCTGAAATAGTGAATATCGTTTTTAGGGAAATAGACATGTTTTTTCAAGACATTGTAGTTGTTATGGGGGTTTTTTCTCCAGCTTCTCGCTGTATTCTGCGCACAGCAGGGTATGCAGAGGAAATCTGAATTCTTGAGGCAATAGCAGTTTTTAGTGTTAGTTGCATGTGATGAGTTGGATTCTAATCTGTTGTAAACAAACGTACATGTTCGTCATGTAGTTGGCAAGGAGCGGAATAGAGATTAATTTTCAATTGTTATACTTAATATATAGGAAAGAGACGATTTTTTAAATGATTTCCTGCTTGAATTCCTTTCAAGAAGCAAAAGAAATCCTACCTCTTATTTCATTCCTTTTTTATGAATACCTGACTGGCCGAAAAAAAAAATTTTTTTTTGAATATTATGTTGCTTATGTGTTAGTTTTTCATTCGATGAAATACTCTAACTTTACATTTTCTCAAATTCGAGGCGTTTCGTACAGCGTCAGAGATCAACACCTCAATTGATAAATTGACAATATTGGCTCTCATTGATAGCAGGGTAGACAAAAGGAACCCGGGAACCTAATGTTAAGCCCTTCAGTTCCCATTAAGATACTTCTGTTTCCCACTTCCTGCTGCGGGTCTCTACTAGTAGTAATATTTTTTATTATTTGATGAAGTATAGCTATAGCTTCCTAATATTATTCCTTAATTAATTTCAACAGATATTGTTAAGTAGATTTAATTGTTTCAATTAATATTTATGATTTAATACTTATTAAGTATGAATTAACTCACATAGTGCATTGTTTTGAAACATACATTTTCTATGTATGAACGGTAAGGCTCCCACTTTACGACCGGACTGGCGACCTAAATGAAAGACGAAGCTTTGTACACAAGTACTTTTGTCATATTTACGGTGGGGTCCGTCGAATTCCTTTACGAGTCGATCCATATTTGCCTCGTGTTATATGTGATACCTGAGTGGAAAAATTAACATATAATAGACAAACAAAACGGAGTGTCTTAACAAAAGAAAGCATATCCTTTTCGTAAAGATGTTATTAATATTGATATTATAGTAAGTTATCAATAATTTAACTATAAAACGTTTAATATTTAGTTTAAATTATTATATAAAGATTTTTCTGGTAAATGTTTCCTTGAAAACAATGAACGTTTGCGATCCGCCTAAAGTCCATTTAATGTGTCGAAGACGAGCACTTTTCCATAGACATGAAGACGCTGAAACGACCTGAATATATTAATAAATATACTGTGGAAAATACTTAAGTGTACTGAATGTGTTTGTGCTATTGTAGAGTTGGATATCTTAAACAGTTGAGCTAACACTAATATTTTATATACATTTAAACTATATTATTTAGAAAAAAATTCAACCAATTCAGGATTGTAGGAAATTGTGATTGTGGCTTATCATACATCGATCAAACAAAGAGAAGCGTCGGTGTTACGGTGAAGAAAGACATCGCCGATGTCTCGATGTCTGTGTGTGAGCATACCGCGGATCCCTCTTGAAGGAAAACAGATATATTCCTAGAATAGTCCGCAAGGCTATTGAAATACATAAACATCCTGACTCCTAATCAACTAATTCTGCAAGAATTCAGGACAATACGCGAGGCAATGCGCAATGACACCTCAGTCTCCCCGTTACCACGGACTGTCCAAAATGTCGATGTTCGAAATGTCCAAAAATGTATAACTAAACGTACGCGATTAATCCGCTTAAATAGTTACATTTATATATATTTATGCGTATTTAAAAAAAAAAATCATCGCCTATTGAAATGTGATAGTTTGATATTTTGTCCTAAGTATATGAAATATGTGGTGTACTTGGTTGGATATTGCGCTGCGGCTGTGGGCGAAGTTCCCGCAAATTCAAGTGCTTCCGTGGAATATTTTAAGTCAAATAAGAAGGAGAAAAGTGTTGCCGCAAACTATAAGTTCCATCTAACTTCTATCGTTGTAGTGAGTGGACGGCAAACAAATTGAATGATCGCCGACAAGTTAAGAAAACTTCTTCACGATGCAGCTGAAAGAATTTTAGAAAATTTATATCTATTTTATATATAGAGTACGAGGGTAGGGTAAGTGCTGCGCTTTCTTGTATTAGAATATAAACTAAGACACTCAGTTCCTATTGAGACACTTTTAGGTTTTAAGCCCTTTATTATTTTCACTGCAATATGTGGATAGACGTAATTAAGTAAAGTTAGAATTTACTGTGAACATTCATTATAATGTATCTATTATGGAAATTACCAGTAGATTAAACTATTATTAGACACAATGCAAGCCTCATTCAGTTTTTGCGTGTAGACGACAACAGAAAGGAAATCCCAAAGCGTCGTGATTTGTTCTTGAAATACGGTATAAATGGATTGTCGAGTAAATGCTCAACGCTTTTGCCATTGTCGGTTCAAGATCAAGAAAATTTCTATTCATGTAAACATTTTTTATCTTTTATGTAAATGAAGAAAATAATATTTTTTTTTAATAAATACATTACAGACACGTAGGTATTACGAAATAAGGAATTCTTCAGCTCTGCCATAAATATTTTGCTAAAGCGAAATCCCAAAAACTTAGGGGGAGATGGCAAAAGAAAAGATAAAGAATATAGATAAAGAGAAGCTATTATCATATGCAAATGTTAAAAAAACTATCTTTCTTGATGTCAGAATGGATGGTTCAATAAATAAACAAGCGTAAAACATCAACAATTTGAGATCCCCATCTCAATGCCTGACAGCACGCAAATTAATGAAGAGCGGTCAGCCGGGATTTATTAGGGTTCCGCGGGATTGCGCTCATCTTTTAGAGTATCTAGAACGCGGGGCCTGTGAGAGATCGTTTGTGAGAGGAAAGTAAATGAAAAACATGTACCTATGTGATAAATATCCCGTAGCAATAGTTGTGAATGCTGAGAATATATCTATGTATTTTACATCTTTTTTGGATTTTTTTTTCCCGAACTGTAATAGAGTAATTGTAAGTTATTTCACCTTCCACGCGCCACGGAACTGTGGAATGGCCTACCCACAGCAGTGCTTCCAAGTCGATATAACCTACAAAAAGCGCGTCTATCTCCACCTTAAGGGTCGGCAACGCACCTGTAGCTCCTCTGGTGTTGCGTGGGGTCGTGGGAGGCGGCGATCGCTTACCATCAGGTGACCCGAACGCTCGTTTGCCTTGTCCTTTTCCATAAAAAAAAAGTAAATTTCGATATAGTTTTGACTACAGACTTCAATGTCAAATCAATAAATAACAAAATATTGTTGTATATTTTACTTAATTGCATATTTATACTTTTATTGCAGAAGTAGAATAGTAAATAATAGTTAATTATTTATTACAGTATATGTTTCTATATAATATATTACAGTTTAAGCGATTATATAACAAAAAAATGTCACATTTGTTATATATTGAAGCGGCGGCGAATAGTGTAAAGCTACGAGTATATTGCAAGTACAACAATATTTCAGTCACTTTCAATTTGAATGTCGTTTAAAATAGATTGAATATTAAATGCACTTACGGCACATTGCACTCGTGGAAATAACCATTTACATTTACCGCGCTGTACTTCTTGTTTTCTCTAGCATTGAATAATAGCGACTTATAAGCATATATACAAATATAATAATAAAATTATAATGTTAGTAAATATTACAATAAATTGATTTAATTATGAAATTATTTTAGTTGTAATGACACAAAAATAGTAAAACTTTTTTTTTGGAATTTTTACAGATTTAATATTTTGTCAAAAAGTTAATAATATATAAGTACACATATAAATACAATTTAAGTATCGTTGAAGAGGTAGCAACAGCCATACATTTGCCCTTTCGATGTTCAGTTTCCAATTTGGATAGTTGCTTTACCTCACTTAAAGGGTTAAAATGGGCGGTAGGTCGAAAATCCATGAGTGTAATTTGAAGCGAGTTGGAATGATATCGCCGCTATTACATTCAACTCTACGCTACCAGCTTATCTAATATAGTTGCGTAGACACTAATCTTGAGGCCAATCGCGACTGGTTGTGGGTTCGATCCTCACTTGAGGAAATGAAATATTTACTTAAATTTATTTCCATTTCTTCGTTGTGTCACGTAGAAGACTAATCTAAAAAACACACAGCATGGTAGACAGATTAAACATAGTGTTACTCTCCGAATAAACTCTCCGTTCTACACTTTCCGACGAGTTCTGAAGATATTGCGTGCTGAGTGGCGGAATTCAACGCCACGCTTTGCCTTGTTACTTGGGTGAGGAATTTAAAATATACAATATTTTATTCGCCCGAGGGGGAATCAAACCCTCAACCGTCGTGTTTACAGTTGCACACTTGTCCCTCTGCACCACGACGCAATTTATTTGTTTTACCAAAAACTAATTCACAATGTACGACAATTTCTTGTGAAAGGTAAAAGTGTATTGAAACAATTAAATATTGATATGCGTAGTTTTATTTTTTCTGGTAAGATTTGTATTCTTATGGTCAGGGTATCTAAATGAAAGATGGAACGGATGGAATCTTCATGTGCTTTTGTCATTTTACGACGGCCCTTTGGGCGTGGAAAGATTTTACGATGCAATTTATCGGGCACGTAACGTTCTAGGCATGACTAGTACCACCTCCTAGGTTTCGTCGAGTGAATGATTGACCTGGAAAAAGATTCTTAGTTTTTAGGTATATATTTCATATTTGGGCAAAAAGGCCAACATAATATTGTTTTTATTTTTCTCTCTCTCTCTCTCTCTCTCTTACGCTTTAATAATTTAAGTGAGATATATAAAATTTGGAATAGACTTAGCCTAACACTTAGGTAAGCCAGTATTAAGAGGGAGATAACATATAAGGTAGGTAACTATATAAAAAGTGTAGTTATAATTAAAGTAAATATTTCAAAGCCAAAAGATTAAATTATCTTCGAGGACAGTCGTGGCGCAGGGGCACACACGTATGACGACTGTAAACGCGGCAGGTTGTCTGTTCGATTCTCACTCGAGGAAATGAAATATTTAATATTTTCAATTATTATAATTGACATTTAATATTTCTTTCTTTGCTCTGATGTCGATGTAAACGCGAGCGACCAGCAGAAAATCGCAGTCACAGAAAGTATTGGACAGTATTTGCAATGTTACGACTATAAAACCTTTCCAGAGGCGTGTATCTCAATTTGAATGGTATCTGAACTAAGTTTGAGTACTAAATAAAGTGGGTCTATCCGGGCCATTCGCTTTCAATTCTAGCAATAGATTCGCGTTTTATTCGTTTTGTAACCGTCTCTGTGTAAAAATTAAACCATTTATACTCGTATATTGTTGTAATATATTACTATATCATGTTTGAAAATGTTTGCGGTTGTGGACTCCGAATTAGTAGTCTGATACATTTTTTTCTTAACAAAATATAATGTTTTTTTTATATTTAAAGTTTGTAACAACGTATTTTTTTTTGTATTTTGTGTTAAAAATAAAATAGTGTGCTTTATAGCTTTCAGTCGCCGACTTGTTACATTTTAGATAAAAAACGATGCATAAAATAATTTTAAAATAAAGTTTTTTTAAGTGATACAAATAAAAAATATTAATTGAAAAATATTTAAAAGTCACTTTCAGAAGGAGTTCATCACATTAAATAAATTTTCACCAAATGTGTTTACGTAAATGAAGATTTAATGGAAGAACACTTTTCATGAGGCTACAATAAATTAAGGAAAATGCGAAAATTATGCAACTTTCAACTCAATTCATTTTAATATAAATATTAAAACAATAAAATGTATTTATTTTTGCATTTTTCTGTATATTTTTCATTTAGTATAACGTGAAATTATACTAAACTTCTATAAATAAATCAATTTATACCAACTTAGTGGCACACACATATCACACATGTACATAGCAAAAATATCATCAGCAAAATATATATATAAAAAATAACACAAACTTACAATTTTAAATAGCTTTCAATAAGAAAAATATATGCAAATTTTGCTCGATCAAATTTAATAAGGACATTTAGACTCGGTGGTTTCTAATAGAAAACTTCATTACACTGACAACTGATTTTTTTCTGTTACATAAAAAATCATAGAAATATGTACAGATGGTATTTGTGCTCTTATGAACTTAAAAAAATTAATAAAAAAATACATTAAATTGTACTATTTCTTTCTCTAGATTACTGTATGTAGATAGATTATTGTATGTATTTGTAAATTCAATTTTACAGTAGATGATCTATAACAGCAAACGCAACTGCCCTGCACAAGTATTGATACTGATCGATTAAAAATAACTTTTAAATCTCAAAAAAATCGATAAAACTCGTTTTACATTGTCACAATTCGAAGCGCAAAAATCAGTGTATAGTTGACGTCGTTATTTTCTGATTCGCTGGTACACAAGAGTGGAGGAAAATCCCAGGGCGACGTTATTCGTGCTCGGAAGCCAGTATAAATGGATCGACGAGTAAACGGTCGATGCTGCCGGCATTATTATGACTTTATTGTACGAGGGATTTATATTTTTATAAATATAGAGTTCTCGCGTCTCCTTCGTTCGGTCCGGCTTGGTTTGCTGAGAAATTAGATTGGGGCTGCTGTGTTACACGGATTGTAGGAGATAGGAATAAGTTTAGTTATAAATATTATATGTACTGACATTCTTGATTATTTGTGGCTTATATATAGTGTAAATGGGAACATTTGTTTGTATATAAGTTAAACAACCAATCAAGTAACATAGATAGAACTTATTCTTTATAATTGTGAGTGTAGAAATGATTCTACCTTCGAAACAGAGTATTGAATGAATTAATAATACAAAATTTCTCACTATATAAAATGCACAGAAAAGTAATTCCAAAAAATAGTTTATTTTCCTACTGGCATGGTTCTAATAATACTGCATGCATAAGAGAGTATCTCTCTGAGCGGAGAACCTCAAAGTTCAATATCTGCGTTGGAGTTGAACAACTCAAGGTGAAGTTCTGTTACGGGGTTCTAATAACAAACGCAATAAAATTTCAAGATAACATTAGCTTAGCTAACTTTTTATTTTCGATAACTTGAACTTGAGTTCGTTGGAGGGGGAGCGTTCTTTATTTTTAAAATCTCAAAGTTTCTTATAATTTAGTTATTTTATTGAGGTAGCGAATAAAAAAGGGATCGGCTTTGTTATCTTTGCACAATTTTAGGCCGTATTTTAAACATAAAATCACGAATGTACGCGTCTCTCGTTTCGGAGTCGATAGCGAATAGTTGGAAAATTTTTTGATATAAAAACAATAAAGTTTAATTTATTTCTATTTGGCCCTTTTTTACCACACTGATACACATATGAAAAAAATAATCAACATGAAATATCTTTTGAAAAATATGTTATTTAATAATGAAAAAAATACAACTAAATTGGTCTAAAAATACAACTAAATTGGTATTTAATAATGAAAAAATATAACGTAAAACGTAACTATAAGTAATATTCTAATTGCTTATCAATAACTTAAATACGTTTAAATACAACAGAGATAACGAGGAAAGGAAAATAAAAATAAAAAAAAACACAAACCTTTTTTTCTCAATATCTGTACGGAAACATACAAGAAACGCCAACTAAATTTGTACTTACAAATAATTGACTGTAGGACAACGGCCGGGTTTCTATTAGAGCTGATAATAGATATAGTGCGGTGCTACGATAGAGGTTCGAAATTGGTCGGTCGCTTTCTCCGAACTCCGTAGAGGTCCAATGTGTGGTGTATTGAAAATCCATTCGGGTAATTTGAGGCGTACCGATACAACATGGACGCCAAGTGATTCTGATCTAGGCCGCACGTTGTCTAACCGCACCTGAAACTAAATGAAACGAATAGATCGATCTAATGTTTTTGATTGTGTTTACTTAAATTAGTAATTATGTATATTTTCTATTTTACTTCAGATAGAGTGTATTTCATTAGATTTGAAATTTCCTCTGAACTTGGAATTTCTTTTGAACTCGTGATATTGTGCATTGAGTAGCAGCGGCGAGAGCCGCACAGTATAGAAAAATCGGGATCGAATCTACAACCACCACGTTCATCGTTATATGTTGTCAAATATGATAAGAAAATATATTTATATTTCATTTATTTATTCCGTCCACTGAATTGATTCTTAATTATTGTTTACTTGCGTCACACACGGGTATTACATTTTTAATTGACAAAAAAACAGAGTGATGATATTTTTTTCTGCCGAAACTATTAATCGATGCTCACAGGTAGTAGAAAGGGCTATTGCTCTTAGTCTATACTCCCAAATGCCTAAGTGCAATTTGTACTTTATTATAGATTTTTATGTATATACATGTGTCGTAGAAATTAGTTCTGCATTCTCTGTCTTCTTACTATGTAGTAGCATACAAATTAATATAGACTGAAACAAAAAGTAATATTATAATATTTATTATGGAAAACATGAAAAAGCTTACAACACACTTGGTAACATAAAATACATATGCAGTGTGCGGGAGATTGAATATTAATGTGATCGTTGAAATACGTATCGGGGGATGTCTGGTGGTGTATTTAAGTAAACATTAGCTTTGAAATATTTCTTCTCCACAACCTTTTATATCTTTACATATGCAAATGCTTCTGTCACGTTTCGAGGTTTAACTTGTCCATAATTTGAGTAGAATGTTTAATACAAATATCTAAGATGGTTAAAGATGGTTTCTGAGATGGCTATAATTTGGTTATAAACGATAAAGGTTTTTAGGTAACAAGGCGTGCGACTGTAAAACGACCGGTTGTGGGTTCGATTCCCACTCTAGAAAATGAAATATTTTCATTTTATCGCTCTGTGCCTTTAGAATTCGGTGGATAGTGGAAAATGGAAGTGTCTTAAAGGCATCAGCGTTAAAACCTAATTTCCCAGGTTACTTCTGTCAACCCTGTTTTATGTGGTATACTAGCATATAAAGTACTGAAAGTTTAGGAAAAAATCTGAAAACTATACATTTGTAGTTAAATCCTAAAAAATATTTGCCTTAAAAGGAAGGCAAATTTTGATATTAAAGCCGCAAGCAAGCCGCAAAGCAAGTGACGTATCAGATGAAAGGGCTCTGGGTAGCTAAGCTTAGTAGAAATTTAAAACAGCTCGAAACCTCAAATTTTTGTACGGAACCATCGGTGGGCGAGGCAGACGCGAGCTTGTCCAGTTTTTCATCTTGGGGTGGATGTAACCCTAGAAAAGATAAAAATTTTATGAGTATCTAATAATTTTACATAACGTAGTGTATTCTAACGAATAATATGTTGAAACTTTGGTTAGGTGTGAAATATAATATAGGTTTATTTTATTATTGTAAAAGTTTTGGACGGTTAGATTGTTTTTGTTTCAGAACAATATGCTACGCAACAGGTGCTTTTCCATATTTTTCTCGGGGATGATAATTTGAGAGTATAACAAAATTATTTTAATTAAATACATAGCAAACATAATTTTCTTTTAATAGACTTCTTTATTAAAAGTCGCGTTTTGCCTTGAAAATAATACCAACAGCAAGTTAAGAAAAGTTAATATAAAAAAAAAAAAGCTTAAGTTACTTATAAAACAAACAAAGAACTAACGGAAACGGAGTTTACACAGCGACAGTCAAATAAATATATTATTTACTTAAATAGAACGGTAAAACTAATTGTGTAAAACTGCGAATATTTTAAATTCTGACAAAAAGTTTCCTCGTAGCGTTAAATGAATCCCTGTTTGTCGAATAACTTTTACACGTGATCGTTGAGTTTGCTTTTCATTTCAACAATTAGCTGGGTTTTGGGTTTTGGGTTTTAGTTCATGGAATTTTTGTACGTCCATAATTAAAAGTTTGGCAACCTCAAAGAGGCGTGAGTAATAGGGCCCTCTTTGTATAAACTTCTATATACTCCATATATAGAGAGAGAGAGATAGTCCATACATATAAGGGACAGCCGTGGCGCATGGCACAAAGTGATGCAAGATTGACTGTGGCTTTGGTGTCAAGGCAAACGCGGCATTGAGTTCCGCCACTCAACACGTAACACGCTTTTGCCTTGGTACTAGTAGGAGTAAGTGGGAATCGAACCCACAATCTATCGTGCTTACAGTCGCATGTTTTTGTCCCTGTGCCATAACTGGCCTGATTTTTAATTTTAACATAGATAAGTAATTCCATATACAGAATATACTTAAATAAATTATAATATGATCAAAAATATAAATTATATATATATCATCCCAGTCTTTAGTGCGCCCAATGCTGGACATAGGCCTCCCTAAGGGCCTACTACGCTTCTCGCTTCTAGCGGCTTACGGCGAATATACGTATATGTACGTAAACTAAGAGGGTCCTGATCAAATAAAGTGACATCGGAAGAGAAAATATTGGCAAGTTATAGGCCAATAATAATAATCGGCATGATAAGAACAAAGAAAAGTTTAGAAGTGGTAAACGCACTTATTGAATATGGTGACAACATTAGACTATTTCATTTAAAAAAATATATTAAGTAAATACAAAATCAATTGATAAGTACAAATGAATAAAATCTTTTTTGAAAAATCGTGTAATTTCAAATGAGCATTTAAAGTTTTGAACACTATTTGCTAATGTCACGAGTAACAGGTCATACCTGTTCTCCTGAGCTGGAGGAAGCTAATAATTTATTTCAGAAATATTACAGATCGACAGATGTGTATCTTTCTACACGTGAAATAAAATTAAAATGAAATCGTCACTGAGCTTAGTCAGATCAAGAGAAACCTGTCTCTCCAAACCAGATCACGATAGCGTCTATAAATTTATATGAAAAGTTAGGTATGGCTTTTCAGGTTCACATGAGAAGAAAGAGTTAGTAATTCAAGTTATACAAGATACTTATACGAGATTCGTTCTTCAGTTTATATTTTCTAAATTGCACCAGTTCTTAGAACAAAGCTGTCCTTATTCATAGACACATAGTTTGTTTTGTCTCGTAAAACATTGAATAGTGAGTGAAAAAATAATAAGAAAAAATATTTATAATTTAAACGACAACATAAGAAATATGAAGTACTTATAATTTGATTCATATCTTTATTTGATAAAGCTTCTTGTTCACAATACTGGCTCGGATGAGACAATTAGTTCATTCTCCATATAATATTTTCAATATGTTCTCTGAAAATATTTACTTGCCATTAGAATATGATGAAAATATTTCGTATATTAATTAAATTATATATATGTGATATAATTAATTTACCATTATAATAAACACTGCGATAGAATGTATCCTCAATATAGTTATAGCAATTCTTTAATGTTTTATTTTTTTTAAAAGAAGTAAAAAAATGATTTCACGCATATTGCAGGTTAGGCAGAGGACCTGTGTTTGTATATATTTTAATAAACACCACAAACACGTTGTTTGTACTTTTTTTCAACATTTGCGAAATTATCAGCTTTCATTCTATTTTGTTCTTATCTGTTACTTAAAGTATGCTCCTAAGTAGACATAATTATCTCTCTCTTCTTAAAGGAGTCCAGGTATTTCGATTGCCCTTTTCTACATATTTAATATAATATTTTTTTATAAACCTTTTAATATCTATTAAGATTATACTATTTGACAATATTTATAATATATATTGTTTTACAGTTATTTATGAATAGTTCCTCTTTTGGTTTGATACGATCTTGATACATATACAAAGTACAGCCGAGGCGGCCGTAATCTCTATTACACAGGATAAGACTACTCGGTTTCTATCTTCGATGGCTATTGGGGCACTATGGGTACACAATAGGTCCTGGCTTATCATTTGGAATGGCTGTGGTGGAGCTAATTGAAGTTGATCTTCGATCAGTAGAATTTTTTCTGGTCGGGAATTTCTAGCAGCCGTCACTATTGCCCCGTCAGGGCTTCGTCCGCCAAAGGCGCTTGCCTTTTTCCGATTTTTTACTTCAGGAGTTCGTTCGCTGCCTCGGTGGTAGTGGCAATGACAAGTGTGGTACAATCTTAAGATACAGCCTTTCTCACTTACTACCCAATTTTTTGAGATGTGTTTTACTTGTTTGATTCTAAAATTGCTACAACGCCAAGTTAATACATTGAATTATCAATGAAAATAATATTTAAATTTAATATGAGACTTTCCAAGTTATTCTCATGTATCTTCAATGTTCGATATGTATAATAGATAAGGGTCATATTATGCGACCATGTCACTGAAATTCCCACATCATAAAATTGGCTTACCGACGCCATAACATTGATAATTTATTTTTACGACATCGATCCCGACGTTAATAATTGAGTTGAAGTTATTTTGTTGCGATGATGAAAAAATTGAGTTTATTATTTACTATATGTTCGTATGTTATTATATAATAGCTATCGTTTCGCGTGACTTTGCCCGCGTGGTCAATAAGGCGTTTAATACGTATGAAATAATTATGATGCTTGATTTCTAAGTACCCCAGGTAACCCCAGGCAGTGAAATCTAATTGTTAAATTCTGAAATCTCTTTTATTTAATTTTTGTATTGTACTTTATTATCAATTTAATAGAATAAGAAATAAATAATTATAAACTTAATTCATGAATATTAATTAAATAAATTACTCATTAATTGTAAGCAGTCCTAAGTGTTTCATGCCGTCTGCCATGTTGCCACACTGTTATTAAGCTTTTAATATTTTGTACGTCGTCGTTTGTATATTAACATGTACTAAAGCAGCCAGGTTTATTGAAATGTAAATATTTAGTAATTACATAATTACATTATAGAGTCCATTCTTGAGGCCAGTCGTAGGCTTATGGTGTCAAGGCAAAAGAGTATAACTGTAAACTCGACAGGTTCTAGGTTTGACCCCCACTCGAAGAAATGAAGAATTGAGTATATTGTTCATTAGCTCTGGTTTCGAGGCAAAGCATGGTGTTGAGGTACGCTACTCAACTCACTTTGCGCGTATACGGAGCGGAGTGTCTTAACACTTCCTAGCTCCTGTGTGCAGGATACAGTGTGAAACATTATATATTACTTTTTTTAATACTATGTTATATATTTATTATTTCCGTCTAATTCTGGATGTATTGCGTTGAGTAGTGGAACTCAAATTTGCTGTGATTTTCTTCGCTATACCTGGACACCAGAGTGAAAAAAAGAAAATATACTTATTTCATTTCGTTGATTTGGAATTGAACCCGCATTTAGTCACGTTTACAGACTAAATGCGGATAAAATAAGTAAACTGGAAACTAACGGAAGTCTTAATACTTTAACTTATCCACAACTTGATATGTGTTTCAAAGAACATAAACTGGTGTGAAGCTAACAAGTACAAAATGAAACTCAAATCTTGCAAAATTTACATTTGTCGTTTTAATTGTTTAA